>PVIW01005116.1:0-114113 GCA_004026585.1 Noctilio leporinus
GGCTTATTTCACTAAGCATAATACTCTCCAGTTCCATCCATGTTGTTGCAAAGGGTACAAGTTCCTTCTTTCTTTCTGCTATATAGAATTCCATTGTGTAAATGTACCAAAGTTTTTTGATCCAATCATCCACTGATGGGCACTTAGGCTGTTTCCAGCATTTGGCTATTGTAAATAGTGCCGCTATGAACATAGGTGTCCATAGGTTCTTATGAATTGGTGTTTCAGGATTCTTTGGGTATAGTTCTAGTAGTGGAATTGCTGGATCAAAAGGCAGTTCCGTTTTTAGTTTTTTAAGGAAACCCCATATTGTTTTCCACAGTGACTGCACCAGCCTACATTCCCACCAACAGTGTATGAGGGTTCCCTTTGCCCCGCATCCTCGCCAACATTTGTTGTTTGTTGATTTGCTGATGATTGCCATTCTCACAGGTATGAGGTAGTATCTTATTGTGGTTTTAATTTGCTTCTGTCTGATGACTAGTGATGTTGAGCATTCTTTCATATGCCTCTAGGCCCTTTGTATATCTTCCTCAGTGAATTGTCTGTTCAGGTCCTTTGCCCATTTTTTAATTGGGCTGTCTGTCTCCCTGGTGTTGAGTCACATTAGTTCTTTATATATTTTGGAGATCAGACCCTTGTCTGAGGTATCATTGGCAATTATGTTTTCCCATACAGTATGTTCCCTTACTCAACCTAATAAGCAAATTTAGCAAAATAGCTGGGTATAAAGTCAACATCCAGAAATTAAAAGCATTTTTGTATACCAATAATGAAACAACAGAAATAGAAGCAAAAAAACAAATCCCATTTACCATAGCAACAAGAAAAATAAAGTACCTAGGAATAAACTTAACTAAGAAGGTAAAAGACCTATACTCAGAAAACTACAGAACAATGAAGAAAGAAATCAAGGAAGACACAAATAAATGGAAGCATATACCATGTTCATGGATGGGAAGAATTAACATCATTAAAATGTCCATACTACCCAAAGCAATCTACATATTCAATGCAATCCCTTTATCCATTTTTCAATTTGTATTTATTTATTTTTTTAAGATTGCATTTATTTCTAGACAGGGGTGAAAGGAGGGAGAAATTGGGGGAGAGAAACACCAATGTGTGGTTGCTTCCTGCACCCCCCAACTGGAGACCTGGCCTGTAATACAGGCATGTGTTCTGACTGGGAACTGAATCAACCACTTTTTGGTTTGCAGGTTAGTGCTCAATCCATTGAGCTACACCAGCCAGGGCTCCTTCACCCATTTTTTAGTTGGATTGTTTGTCTTCCTGGTGTTCAGTTATATAAGCCCTTTATATATTTTGGAGATAAAACCCTTGTCTGAGGTATCATTGGCAAACATATTTCAGTTCTCCCACCACTTGTTGAAGAGGCTATTTGTACTCCATTTTGTGCTTCTGCTCTCTTTATCAAATATTGACCATAGAAACTCAAGTATATTTCTGGGCTTTCTGTTCTGTTCCATTGATCTATATGTCTGTTTTTATGCCAGTAGCAGACTGCTTTGATTACAGTGACTTTGTAATATAGTTTGATAACTGGTATAGTGATTCTTCCTATATTATTCTTCTTTCTCAAGATTGCTGTAGCTATCTGGGGTCATTTTTAGTTCCATATATATATTTTTAAATATTTGTCCTAGGTCTGTGAAATACATCATTGGTATTTTAATGGAATTGCATTGAATCTATAAATTGCTTTGTATAGTCTGGGCATTTTAGAGATGTTAATTCTTCCCATTGATGGACATGGTATACACTTCCATTTATTTGTGCCTTCCTTAATTTCATCAGTGTTCTGTAGTTTTTTGACTACAGATCTTTTACTTCCTTGGTTAAATTTATTCCAAGGTATTTTTTTGTTGTTGCTATAATAAATGGGATTTTTTTTCTAGTTTCTATCTCTGATATTTCATTGTTAGTATACAAAAAATGCCTTTGATTATAAATATTTGACTTTATATCGTGCTATTTTTGCCAAATTCACTGATTAGGTTGAGTAGTTTTTGGTGGAGACTATAGGGTTTTCTATGTATACTATCATGTCATCTACAAATAATGACAATTTTACTTCTTCCTTTTCAATTTGGATGCCTTTGATTCCTTTTTTGTTGTCTGATCACTGTGGCTAGAACTTCCAAAACTATGTTGAATAGAAGTGAAAAAAGTAGATACCCTTGTCTCATTAATTATATCAGGGAGAAAGCTTTTAGTTTTTGCCCACTGAGTATATATTGGCTGTAGGTTTCTTATATATGGCCTTTATTATGTTGAGGTATGTTCCCTCTAGTTCCACTTGGCTGACCCACTTTTATCATAAATGGTTACTATATTTTATCAAATGTTTTTTTAGCATCTATTAATGTGATCAGATGGTTTTTATCTTTCATTTTATTTATGAGATGTGTTACATTTATTGATTTGAGAATATTATTCCATCCTTGCACCCATAGGGTGACTCCCACTTCATCATGGCGCATGATCTTTTTAATGTATTGCTGGATCTGGTTTGCCAATATTATGCTGAGGATTTTAACATCTATCCTCATTAGCAATATTGGCCTGTAGTTTTTTCTTTGTTGTGTCTAGATTGGGTTTTGGAATTAACATAATACAGGCCTCATAGAAAGAGTTTGGGAGTCCCCCCTGTTCTTAAATTTTTTGGAATACTTTGAGAAGGATTGGAGTTAGTTCTCTAAATGTTTGGTAAAACCCGTGAAGCCAACCAGTCCAGGGCTTTTGTGTGCCAGGTGTTTTGGGAATATTATTTCAATTTCATTACTTGTTATCAGTTTGTTCAGGCTTTCTGTCTTTTCTTGATTCAGTTTTGGAAAAGTAAATGATTCCAGGAATTTGTCCATTTTGCCCAGGTTGTCGAATTGCTTGGCGTATATATAGTTGCTCGTAGTAATGTCTTACAAACATCTGTATATCTGTGGTATCAATTGTGATTTCTCCTCTTTTTGTTTCTGATTTCATTTATTTGGGTCCTTTCTTTTTATTTTCTTGATGAGTCTGGTTAAAGATCTGTTGATTTTGTTTGTATTTCAAAGAACCAGCTCCTGGATTTATTGATCCCTGCATTGTTCTTTTAGTCTCTGTCATTTATTTCTGCTTTGATCTTGAACACTTCATTCCTTATTCCTGCTCTGGGCTTTGTTCCTTGTTGTTCCTTTAGTTCTTGCAGATGTAGAATTAGGCTGTTTATTTGAAATGTTTCTCTCTTTTAGAGTTGGCCTGTGTTGCTATGAACTTTCCTCTCAGGGCTGCCTTCACTGTGTCCCTTAGGTTTTGGGTTGTTGTGTGTTTATTTTCATTTGTCTCCAGAAACTTTTTGATTTCTTCCTCGATCACATTGTTAACCCATTCATATTTAATAGTATGTTATTCAGTCTCTATGAATTTGCATTTTTAATGTTTTCCTTAAAGTTGGTTTCTAGTTTCAAACTTGTTATCTGAGAAGATGCTTGATATTTTTTTCAATTTTTCTTGAATTTGTTGAGGCTTATTTATTTTGTCCTACCATGTGGTCTATCTTTGGAAACATTTTATGTACACTTGAAAATTATGCTTCTTGGGGTAAAAGGTTCTTATATATAAATTAAGTCTGTTTATCTAGAATGTTGTTCAATGCCATATTACTCTTGTTGTTTCTTTGCTTGAAAGATCTGTTCTTGCCCTGGCTGATAGTGCATTGGATAAGGCACCAGCCTATGAACCCCAAGGTCACTGGTTCGATTCCCTAGGCAGGGCACATAACCTGGTTGCAAGCCAGGTCTCCAGCCAGGTCCATAGCTGGAGGCAGGTGAAAGACAACCATACACAGATGTTTCTCTCCCTCTCCGACTCTCTCCCTACACCTCTCTCTAAAAATAATAAATAAAACCTTTTAAAAAGTTTTTAAAAAAGAAAGATCTGTTCTTTGTTGACAATGGGGTGTAAGAATAGCCTATTATGAGTGTGTTGCTGTTGACATCTTTCTTCAAGTCCTCCAAGATTTTTCTTATATATTTGAGTGCTTTGATGTTGGGTGCACATATGTTTATAATGGCTATATCTTCCTGATGTGTTATTCCCTTAGGTATTATGAAATATCCTTGTCTCTTTTGGACTTTGTTTTGAATTTCATTTTGTCTGATATAAGTATTGATACCCCAGTTTGTCTTTCATGTCTGTTTTCTTGAAATATTCTTTTCCATCTTTTCATTTTCAATCTGTGTAGATCTCTGTGTGGGTCTTTGTAGATGAAATATACGTGGGTCATGTTTTCTTGTCCATTCAGCTACTGTATGTCTTTTGATTGGTGCATTTATCCATTTACATTTAAGGTAATTATTGATAGGTACTTATTTATGGTAATTTTCCCCTTTGTACCTGTGTTCCTCTCTCTTTTCCTTCATCTTCTTTTTTTTTTTTTAAGGTTTCATTTCTTTATTAATTTTTAGAGCGAGGGAAAGAGAGGGAGGGAGGGAAACATCAGTGTTCAGTTGCCTTTCACCTGCCTCCAGCTGGGGACCTGGCTGGAGACCTGGCTTGCAACCTGGTTATGTGCCCTGACTGGTGAGTCAAAACAGTGACCCTTGGGTTTGCAGGCCAGCACCATTCCACTGCACCACCAGCCAGGACTTCCTTCATTTCTTTTTGTTATTATTTTATTTTAGTTTTAGTTTTTAAAGATTTTATCATTTTTTAGAGAGAGGGGTAGGGAGAGAGGCAGAGAGGGAGAGAGACATCTATGTATGGTTGCCTTTCACCCATATCCAGCTACGGATCTGGCTGGAGACCAGACTTGCAACCTAGTTATGTGCCCTGGCTGGGGAATCGAACCAGCGACCTTTGGGTTTGCAGGCCAGTGCCTATCCACTGTGCCACCAGCCAGGGTTTCTTTCATCTTCTTAAAGCAGTCCCTTTAGCATCTCTTGCAATGCTGGTTTGGTGGAGATATATTCTATTAGCCTTCTTTTGTCTGGGAAATTTCTTATTTAACCTTCCATTTTGAATGAGAGCATTGCTGGGTAGAGTAGTTGGTTGTATGTCTTTGCCTTTCACTGGTTGGAATGCTTTTTGAATACTTTTTGCTATTCCTTTCTGACTTCTAGTATTTTTGTTGAGAAATCAACTGACAGCCTTATCGGGGCTCCCTTGTATGTTATTAGCTGTTGCTCTCTTGCTGGCTTTAGGATTCTTTGTCTTTGAATTTTGCCATTTTAATTATGATGTAACATAGAGTGGGCCTCTTTGGGTTCAGCTTCATTGGGACACTTGGTGCTTCTTGGACTTGGGTGGTTTGTCAAGTTTGGAAAGTTTTCTTTCATTACTTTACAAAAATGTTTTATTTATTATTTCCATTGAGAGAGTAAAAGAGAGAGGCAGAGAGGGAGAGAAATATCAACGTATGGTTGCCTTTCACCTGCTTCTAGCTACGGACCTGGCTGGAGACCTGGCTTGTAACCTGGTTATGTGCCCTGGCCGGGAATTGAACCAGTGACCTTTGGGTTCACAGGTCAGTGCCTATCCACTGAGCCACCAGCCAGGGCCTTGTCATTACTTTTTCAAACAGGTTTTCTACCTTTTGCTTCTCTTCTCCTCCTTCTGGTATCCCTATGATATGGATATTATTACATTTCATGTTATCCTGAAGCTCTTCTAAACTCTGGTGTAATTCACAATAAGTTCCCTGTAGCTTCCCTGGGATTTTTTGTAGTTCACTATGAGCTAACTAAGCTCACTGAGCTTCCTTATAACCATTATTTTAATTCAATGTCTGATCATTAGTTTGCCTCTATTTCATTTATGCACTCTTTCTGGGGATTCTTCCTACCTTTTTTATTTGGGTTGTTTCTTTATCTCCCCCATTTTAGGTGATTCTTCTCATTTGTTTATCCTTTTTAACATGCTGTGACTCCCTGTATTTCACTGAATTTGCAGTCAGGGAGTCACAGCACATTGTGGAGTGACATCTGCAGTTCTCTTGCAGTCGATGGAGTGCATCGACTTTCCGGGGTCTTCAATGATGATCTACTGGATTCTGTGTACAATATTTGGACTTGTACAACCCTTGTGTGCCTTATGTGTTTTCCTTGTTCATGTGGCAACATCAGGATCAGCATCATATACTTTCTTCACATTGTAAACTGTACATAAAGGGATGCTATTGAAGTCTGCAATTTCCTTAGCAGTTCATCCTGCAAGCAGTCCAGAAATTATGGTTGCTGTAACATCATATTCCTTCGACATGATCGTTGCTCTCAGGATTTAATAGTTTATATCTGAAACAATGAAACACAGTTTCTCAAAATTAATAAGAAGCACATGAAATAAGAGATGCAAAGCTATTGCCAATTGATTGCACACACCCTGTATAGTGAAAAAGAGAACAAAAACAAAATATTAAGCATAACAATGAGGAGGATAGGAACCCAGTTATAGAAAAAGTTTCTTGGTACCACTATTGACAGTTAATGAGCAAAGATTAATATAAGTGAGATGGGAATAAGAGGGAAAGAGGAAAGAAAGAAAAGCTTAAGAGGTAGCTAGAGGAAAGGGAAGTGCTTTTGAGATGATAGAGGGAGAAGGAATACAAAGAGTGAGATATGAAAACCAAGCTAAGATAGCACCTTTGGTATGATGGATGAGTCAGCACAGGGATCCCATCAGCTGTCCCCTCAGTTCTCTCCCTAAAGCCACCACCCCAAACTCTCCTTAAGTGTCTCTACTCCACTCTGCCCTACCTCTGCTGGATGCCAGGGTAAGTGGATGCCAATAAGATTTTGTGTATTGGTCCTAAAGAAGCTCTTTGTGATTCCAGCCATCTCTCCTAGGCCAGCAAAAGGCCCTGCCATTTTTCAACTTTTCACAGTGGGATGCTATCTGGTTTACTTTCAGCTCTGATGTTGTAGGCTGGGGAGCCAACTTTGTGGGTTTAGGCCCCACACTTCTCAGAGGAAACCCTCTGGCCAATGAAATATTTCTCCATTCCTTTAGTTGACACCCATGGAAGCCCACAAGCCAACCCTATCGAGTCTTCTCCACACTCTGTACCATTCATGTTGTGATGAATTAGTTTCTTCTGTCTGTCTGTGGGTATAAGGCTTCTCTCTAGCTAGTATTCAGTTGGTTATTCCTGATGATTTCTCCACAATTAAGTTGTAATTCCAGATTGGTCCTGGGAGGAGGTTAGTGTAGCTTCTACTTACTCCTTTGCCATATTGGATCCTATAGAGTTTAATTTTTGTCACTGTTCAAAAAAATGCACTTTGATAGGAATTTCATTTTTGTTTGTCAGTATGCTACTTAACTGCTTTCTAATTTAGTCCTCCTGAATGCTAACATTTACTTACGCTTTTAAGAAGTTTGTGTGTATTCAATACTTGTCAGGGGTCCCCCTGGGTAAGCATCAAGGGTTGAAGCCCCATGCCAGCAAGGCAAAGTCTGTAAGACCTGACTGGAAAACTGGGAAAGCTGGGTGCATATGTGTCTCAATGCTATAGCCAGTGGGCACTGGTGGCAATCAGGCCATGAGAAAGTACTTTAGTCCCCTGGAAGCATGGCCAGTTCCCTCACCTCACTTAATGCTATGTTGAATCAACAGCAGAGATGTTTTAAAAATTTGAACACACATCCTGATGTGAGTGAAATCTCAGTGCTTCTTCACTTGTTATTTCTAAATAATAACAATTTTCCTGTAATTAGCACTGTTCAGCATTGATTGACAGGCTACATGCATTCAATAAAAGATCTTGTGGAAGAGCAGTTGAGGCTTTAGTCTCCCAAGACATTAGCTGGCCTTCTCTCCCTTCTCTCTGCCTGGGAAGTATTCATTTCATCTGCAACACCAAGGGATCTCTGCAGGTTGGGGGTCCCCTACAAATACTATTTCAATTAGAGTGAAATTTAGTGTGTCATTCCTTAATTTTTAATAATTACATAATCATATTTTCATTAGTATTATGATGGATATGTATGTTAATGTGATCATCTACATATTTCATACACATGAATGAATTTCTCTAATTTACTTATTTATATTTATTTATTTTTAAGATTTTATTTATTATTTTCAGAGAGGGGGGAAGGGAGAGAGGCAGAAAGGGAGAGAGACATCAATGTATGGTTGCCTTTCACCTGCCTCCAGCTACAGACCTGGCTGGAGACCTGGTTTGCATGCAACCTGGCTGAGGAATTTTTCTAATTTATATACACAGACATAGAAAATATACATTGACACACAAGGACACTCATATAACACCTGATCAGGTTTGATCACCTGAAAAAAATTGGAAGAAATCATAAACTAATTCTACCCATGCAGAAAATATTACTTATGAAATTATACCTTTAAAAATTAATAAAGCTGAGTTTTCAAAAAATTGTAATGATTTATTTAATACTTGGTTTATTGAATGTGAGTAGTAAAATGATGGGGGTTAAGAGTGTGGACTCTGAAGTCAGATATATTTCTATATCCAATTTTGTGTTACCATCTTAACAGATTATTTCCTGCCCAAAATCTAGAAACTGATTTTGTTTCAATATCCATCTTTGTATGATGCTGACCAATTATACACTTCAATCCTCATATTCATTTCAATGCAGTCTGGTGGCTCCATCCATATGGCCACGTAGCTAAGTTAACAAATGGGAGGTTTTTAAACAATCAGATATTGTTATCTTTCTTTTTTGAAAGAGGTGACTGAATTTCTTGTGGGTCCACATAGAAAAGGCAGAACCATTAAATACATCTCCCCACAATGGCACTTTTGATTATGTTATTTACTTAAGTTTCCTAATACTACTAGAAAAGGGCACTTTTCTTCTTGTTCTGTCACATATCTACATATAATAACCTAGAATTATGCTGGATGTCCACCAACTGCTGTGATGCCCAGGCTGCCAGTCTGAGGGTAAGAAAGTAAGAAACCTGGGTCTTTAATGCCACTATTGTGCTGTTTACTCAATCTACTCTTCATGTTCCTTTATTTAGGGGCTTATATTAAGTAATACTTTTCCCTTACTCTTTAAGCCAATTTGACATAAGATTTAATAATAATGGACCCAAATATCCTAATTCTGATAGCTTGAGAATATTTATATTCCTACAACTAAAAAGCTTTGTACATAGCAGTTATGAATGATCTTTCAGAATTTTTCCAAATGTCCACATTTTAAAAACTACAATGTAAGCTTTTTTCTTTCAAAAAGGAACACGTAAAAAATCGGAGTTTTGGATCTCCTCATAAGGAAGGAATTACCTCAAACAAAAGAAAAACCAAGAGAAGTCCAGGTTATTCTGAGACAAATGAAACATAAATGCATCTTTCTTTTCTTTCCTACTTTTTTGTTATCTCTCATTCCTGAGCCAAGCTTCAGGGAGCCAAGATTGTAGAGGCTAGATGTTAGTGGGACCCTGGGTTTTAATTGGCCCTAGACAGAGAAAAAGATGTGAGGTATTTTTCTCCCAGAGTAAGAATGAACAGCACTGTCTCTGAGACTGGAGTCTCAGTGCATCTTGGAAGGAATAAGTAAGCAACAGTAGTTATCATGAGCCCCATATGAGTTTCCCACATGTCCTTGACCT
The DNA here is from genome assembly GCA_004026585.1 of Noctilio leporinus. Taxonomy (NCBI): domain Eukaryota; kingdom Metazoa; phylum Chordata; class Mammalia; order Chiroptera; family Noctilionidae; genus Noctilio; species Noctilio leporinus. The sequence goes on from PVIW01005116.1 coordinate 9,602, forward strand.
CTAAGAGCACATTAAGGAACTATATGGGTACAGTTCCTTCAGACTGGGGGAATATCAGGGGACAGGAGGAAAGGAAAGTTTCCCTGAATGCCTCATTAGTAAACTCCAAGTTTCCTGGCAGGTACAAAACCAGTATACTGAGTTAGAGTCAATTTGATTTCCCCCCAGTTGGACAAGAATGGACCAGTTCAGTGGGTAAAGAAAAGTGAGATGTTTGGAACAGATAAGCAGTTACAGAAAGGAAGAGAATGCAGAAACACACACACACACCACACACACACACACACACACACACACACACACACAGAGGTTGCAGAGACAACTTGAATTTTAAAAATAGAAGATTCAATTGCAGGACATATTTTTAAGAACTAAAAAAGATCCCCATAGTTAGATAGTTTAATAGATGAAGCAAAAGATGGTCATTTTTGCACTCTGAATTACTGACCTGCAGACTTAGGTGGAAATAAAACCTCAAAACACAAGAGTATAGACTTTTAAAAAATAGGAAATGTAAGGGTGGGGAGGGATAGATTAAAGAGACAATAATTAAAACTTGTAGGAAAAAAAACCAAAAAATTTTCAAAATTTTATGAAAGACCTGAAATTGTACTGAATGCTTCACCAAGTGGAAAGTCAGAAAAATAGACCCAAGCAAGTTCTGATGAAATTCTAAACACAGTAATAAGTATGGGATATGCAAAAAACATCAAAATTTGTGAAACGCACTTAAAGCTATTTTATGAAGAATATGATGTCTTCAATTGCATATCTCAGAAAAGAATGAGAAACAAATAGTTTAGCATACATTTCACAAAGTCCTAAAAATGTTAAAGTAAAAACAAATTAAGTATAAAGATAAAAGGAACATAAATACAAGAAAATAAGAAAATAGATAAAAAGCAAACATACAATAGAGAGGATAAAGAAACAATTTTTTGAAACAAATAAATTTTAGGAAAAGGCAAAGAAAAAAACAGTACAAATTTGCACTAACAAGTGAAAAAAACAGGGCATTTCTAGAGTTATTAAAGGTGCTTAAAAGATAGTAAAAGGATATTATGAACAAATTTTTGAAGTAATAAAGGGAGGTGGGAGTTTACATAAATATTTTTGTGTGTACAATAAAAATAAAATAATAAATCAGGAAAAGCAATTGTCAGATGAAGGATATTTAACACTGACATCTTCAATAATGTTCTAGGTGCGAGGAATTGAAAAAAAAGAGAGAGAGAGAGAGAAAACCCTGAAAACTCCTGCAAATGGAGCTTAAATTCTATTGTGTAAGATTATTCATTTCAAACTATTTCAAATTTTATTTGATAGATTTACGCAAAATAGTTCATTTTCAATTTCTTTTGTATCTGTGGCTATCCTTTCTTTAAATCGTGTACTGTGAGTTCTCACTTTACTACGTGAAAGGATAGTTAAAACTTGTTGTCTAAGTTATCAACATATGATTTTACCTATCTTTATGATTTGTGTCATTGTACTTAAGTTTTTTTTTAACTGCATAATAGTTACGCATTCATTTCTTATTTGATATGTTTATTTTTTTTATTATTATTTTTAAAGATTTTATTTCATTATTTTTAGAAAGAGGGGAAGGGAGAGAGGCAGAGAGGGAGAGAGACACCAATGCATGGTTGTGTTTCACCTGCTTCCAGCCACAGACCTGACTGGAGACCTGGCTTGCAACCTGGTTATGTGCCCTGGCTGGGGAATCGAGCCTGCCACCTTTGGGTTCGCAGGCTGGCGCCCTATCCACTGTGCTACCAGCCAGGGCCTGATATAAGTTTAGGATATTAAATTTTCTATGAGTATTGCTTAGTGAAATGCAATCATATTTGACATGTAATATTTTTAATATTATTATTTTCAAGAAAACTCTGACAATTAGGTTTGGATATCTACCTTGACTCAAAAGTGATTTTAAGGACTATTTGTTCATTTGTTTTAATTCCCAGGCATTTTTTCCATTTTTCTTACTAGTTTCTAGTTTATTGTGTTGCATTATAATTTCCTCTATCTCTACTGGTAAAATTTAATTAGCTATTGTGGATTAATAATATTGTCATTGTGTGAATATAACATAGGTCCTCGAAAAGGAGGTACATCCTTACTAATTTTATTATTTAAATTTGCAATATTCTTCTTTGCATCATTTTTCGTTTTTACGGTCCGTCACAGAAATATGGAAATGAAATAAAGTGCCTTACAGCTATTATTTTTTCTATGTATTTCCAGTGTTAACTTAAGGATTTTGATGGTATATTATTTAACATTATATTATTTAGTACAAAGACACTCCAAAAAAGATAGGAAGATAGTAACTTATGTTGATCAAAAAGATTTTTTCAAATGTGTAAAACACTACAAAATTTAATGAACTTTAAAAACTCAAAAATTTAGTGTTTCACAGGCTTCCATGATAGACTGTGAAGATTTTGAGAACAAACCTTCTGGTGGGGGTTTGTGATTTTGCAATGTGACTTTGTAGTCCTTTCTATCAAATGGTTTCTCTATTTCCTTGCCCACTGAATCTGAACAGACTTGGTGAGTTTCTTTGACCAGTATAGTATGGCAACTGTGACCTGGTTTCAGCTTTTACTTTTTTGGACTACCTCCCTGACACTATCATATAAGAGAGTCTGTCTAGCCTACTGGAGGAGGAGAAAACAAGTGGAGAAGAACCAAGTGTTCCAGCCAAGAGCCAGCATCTACTGCCAGAGATGTGAGTTAGGCCATCTGAGCCTTCCAGTTCAGCAGAGCTGACAAAACCATACAGCCACATGACTGAAGCAAGTGGGACTTGCAGAAGAACCACTCAGAAAACCCACAGAATCACAAAAAACAATAAATCATCACAGCTATAAGACAAAAAATTAAAGTGGTTTGTTACTTAGCAACATAAAACTGAGATATCACATTCACAAAATACAATTTAATAAAAACAAATATTTACAAAAGTTTGTTAAAGAGTTTACTTAAAAATGTAAAAACAGACTCACAGATAAAGTTTAAATCAAGGAGGTTTGCAAAACTGAAGTTATAAACTACCTGGAAAGTGATCAAAAGGAAAACAATTTAAATAATACTCACTAATAAACTTATAGTAGTGAAAACATAGCCATAGTCAAACACAATGATATTCAAGACTCAAATGCTCATCTGAAAAAAAGAATAAAATAAACCAAAATAATATGGAAAATGAAAACTGATAAATTATAAATACTGCTTATTTTAATTTTGTATTGTTAGGATGGGAGCAAAGGACACATTTTCAAAAATATAAAATAATAAAGTTTTTACAAATAATCTGGCAATGCCTAGTAACACTGAAAACACGTTCATACTTCATCTCAACAATCTTAATGCTAAGGATCTACTCCTTTGGGAGGAAACAGTAGGAAAGAGCATAAAATCTTTCATAAGATTAAATTCCATTATGTTTAGTCCTCTATTGGGAATCAGTGACTTCTCTTATTGTGTTTTCCTTGCTACTCAAAGTATAAATCTAAAGACTTTATGGTTTTCAAATTATTTTATTACCTAGTCTTATTGCTTAACAGAAATGTAACTTTATATAAAAAAAATTTTAAAGTTGTATTAGATAATTATGGACAGTCATAAAACATGTCTCATGTTTGTACAAATTCAACAATTGTACTTGCTATTAATTATTTCTGATTTATTGCATTTAAAAAGAAAGCACTGATTTTTTCCTTAAAATATCTTTTTTAATTTTTAAAAATATTTCATTTATTATTATTTATTTTTTTAATATTTTATTATTTTCAGAGAGATGGTCAAGAAGGGAAGAAGAAAGGGAGAGAAGCATCAATGTATGATTGTTTTTCACCTGCCTCCAGCTAAGGACCTGGCTGGAGACCTGGCTTACAACCTGGTTATGTACCCTGACTGGGGAATCGAACCAGCAACCTTTGGGTTCGCAGGCCACCTGCCAATCCACTGAGCCACACCAGCCAAGCTTATTTATTATTTTTAAAGAGAGGAGAAGGAAGAGAGGCAGAGAAACATCAATGTATGGTTACCTTTCACCTGCCTCCAGCTATGGACCTGGCTGGAGACCTGGCTTGCAACCTGGTTATGTGCCCTGGCTGGGAATTGAACCAGTGACCCTTGGTTCACAGGCCAGCACCTTATCCACTGTACCACCAGCCAGGGCTTGATTTTTTTTTTTTATTCCCCTTAAATATAAGCATTTTTGTTCTACTGTTGGTGTAAGAGAGGGACAGAAAAAGACAGAGATTGAGAATTTTAACCAAAAGCATTATCAATCTCACAGCTACAGCTGTTTACATATTTCAAAGTGAATAATGAATTTCTAAGTTTCTAATAGTTTCAAAAATCAAACATAATTCAGACTAATGTTGGTGTTTCAACACTCTGCAAAAGCAATCATGGTGTGCAAACTTCATATGAAATTTTCATTATCATTTATCAACTCAGTCATACTTTAATAATTACCCAAGGATAATAAGTCATATTTAATAAAGTATAAACTGTACTTTGCTAGAGACTATTAAAATTCTCACCATTTCAAAACAATAGATTTAAGTCATTAACTGCACATATACTCCTTTACTTTTAAAAAAATTGGGTTAAGAAATGGTGGTATAGCTCGTTGCCTCAACCAACCACATCAAAATTACAACTAAATTGTGGAACAATCATCACTCAGAGCTGTCAGAAATCAAGATGAATGAAAGTCTGACAACTATGGAATTTAAAAAACCACATCCATCCACTGGTGGGAGTGGTGGAGATGTAGAACAGGCTGGTTCCTCACTCACATGTTGGAGATAAAAATTCAGGAGGGATATGTCAGGAATGAGGAGTCCTAGCCTCACACCAGGTCCCCCAGCCCAGGGTTCCAGTGCCAAGAAGATAAGTTCATAATGTCTATCTGCAAGAGCCAGCAGGGACTAAGTTGGTAGAAAAAACTTAAGGCGTTTCAAGCAGTTCCTCTTAAAAAACCCACATATGGACTCATCTACTCAGGCTTACTCCCTCTGAGCTCCAGCACTGGGGTAGCGGCTTGAAAAGCACCAGTGGGATACAGATAGGAAGTGAAGGATCTGACATCAGGCAAGAGATGGGAAACAGCTTTCTCACAGAAAGGTCACTGTGCCTTTTCTGAAACTTCCCCCCACTGAGCCATGGTGGTGGCAGGTGGATGCCATATCTGAAACTCTGTGTCAACCCGGCTAACACTGTTTGCCCTGTCCTGGACATCCAGAGACTCCATTCCACCCAACTTACAGGTACCCAAGCTGCTTTTCCATGTGAATGGGTGGTCTTGGCTCCTGCTTCACAAGTTCCTAAATCCTATCAAACAAGCAACAGCTGGCCTCAGTGAGCTCCCAGCCCACATACCACTTGATAAGTGGTCCCAGGCATGGCATTACCAGCAGCCAGCCTAGATTCACAGCTTTGCTTTGCCTGGGAATCTCCAAGTCCAAAACAAGTAGCAACCATCTTAGATTGCTTTACAGCCCAGGCAGGGTGGTCCTAAACAAAGCACAGGAGGAAGCCAAACTTGGCCTGCACCACCCGGGATATCCAAGAGCATGTGCACCCAGTGGTCGGCTACAGACCACACTGAAGCATGACCAAATTGCCCCTGCACAACTGATCCTCTACAGATGGGAGATTGGTGGTCAGTGATCATAGCCAGTCCTCATAGCTGACTGGCCTGGGTAAATTCCTCCCATTTCCTGCCAATAGCAATTAAGGCTCAACTACAAGAGGAAGGTATACTCATCCACACAAAGGGTGCACCTCAAGTACCCAACTTGGGTGATAGGGGAGACTGTGCCACTCAGCCCTACAGAATACCTACTACATTAGGCCATGCTATGAAGATAAGGAGTCATAGCCGTTCTACCTAATACATAGAAACAAACACAGGGAGGCTGTCAAAGTGAGAAGACAAAAAAACATGATCCAAATGAAAGGACAGATCAAAACTCCATAAAAAGAACTAAGCAAAATGGAGATAAGCAATCTTACAGATGCAGAGTTCAAAACACTGGTTAGGGAGGAAAGATGGCAACAGAGTAGAGAGCAGTGCTGATGGTGTTCTCGAGTACCACAGCAGCTAGAGGACAAGAGAGGGAGCATGAGATGTCTTCAGGATGCTAAGAATTGGAACGGTCAGCATCTGGACACAGGGGAGCACTGCCCAGAGGCAGGGGAGACCAGCAGAAGAGTAGGTGAGGCAGTTCCCGACCGACCGGCCGGTGGGCCCAGGTCAGCTCTGGGCAGTGGCGGCTCTGCCCAGAGGGGCGCGTTTGACTGAGGCCAGCTCCGGGCTCCCTGGTGACTAGAAATCTGAACAGTGAAGTGTGGGAAACGAGGGCAAACGCCTTAGGGAACGAGGAATTGAAATCCTGCAGGGGAGGGACTGTGTGAGAGCCTCACCGCGGCAACAGGGAGAGGAAGCTCCTCACGGGGCTAGAGGCAGAGAAGAAGAGTCCTGTGGGGAGCTGGAGCAGGGGAGCGGGGAAGTGCACCCGCCGGGGTGGCGAGAGGGCCGAAAACTGTGCTGTTGGGCCACCGGGGAAACAGTAGCTTGAAGCCCCTGCGAGGAGGGAGTCCCAGCCCTGCACAACCACACAGGACCCCAGGCACCCATGGAAACTCCAAACTGTGAGTTGGGAACTAGTAGTGGGGGCAACTGACCCGCGCATTGCCCGAGACAAAGGCCGCACCCCCCCACGCCTGGGAGGGGCTCATGACAGAGGCCAGATAAAGGACTCCTAGGAGAGCTGGTTGGCTTGGAGGATTGGAGCTAGCCCCGAGGGAGCAGGGCAGTGTTGGCAGAGCCCAGGCACTGTTGACGGACAGGGGCTGTCTCCTCCCGGAACTGTGGGGACAGGGCCAGTCGTTGCAGGGACCAGCGAGATTGCAGGCTGCCCTGCAGGGGTGCTGGGTGCTCGTGGTGGGCAGGAACCTCCACCAGGAGTGGGAGGGGACACCCTGCGGGCTCCAGAATACCGGCAGCCCTAAAACCCAGCTAGGCTACTGAAGGCCCAGCCTACTTGGGAGCTGACACTCAAGATCAGCCCTGACTGTGACAATCAGAGACCCTGCTACGCCAAGACCGGCTAGACTATAGACTGCAAAGACCTGACCAAGAAAAAGAGGCAGCCTCAGGAAATGGATTGCTGCTAATCTCAAGCACCTGAGTTATACTGAGAGCAATATGAACTATTAATCCCCAACACATCCTTTTCAAAAGTTACTTCTCACATATTCTTAATCCCCCACACACACCTCAATCCACCTGAATACCCAAGACCCTCCCCCTACTCTTGAATTAAAGTCTACTCACTCTCTGGCTACAACGCATTCCCAGTCCTCGATCTAAGTATTCCTCCCTTCACCAGCCACCTAAACCCTTTCTTTATTCTTTTCTTCCTTCCTTTTTCTTTCTTTTCTCTTTTCTTCCTGTTAAAGCCCACAGGTTCTGGTTCCCACTGGACCAATCAGAGATCATAAAGGGTGAAGAGACACCTAAACCCTTTCTTTATTAATATTGATTTCTCTTTGTCTTGTTACTTTCTAACCCCCCCTTCTTTTTTTTTTTTTTCTTTTTCTTTCTTTTCTTCCTGTTAAAGCCCACTGGTCCTGGCTCCATCTGGACCAAACAGAGATCATAAAGGGTGAACAGACACCTAAACCCTTTCTTTATTAATATTGATTTCTCTTTGTCTTGTGACTTTCTCCTCCCCAACCCTTTTTTTTTCTTTCTTCTTTCTTTTCTCCTTGATAAAGCCCACTGGTCCTGGCTCCACCTGGACCAAACAGAGATCATAAAAAGTGAACAGACACCTAAACCCTTTTTTATTAATATTGATTTCTCTTTGTCTTGTGACTTTCTCCCTTTTTTTTCTTTCTTTCTTTTTTTTCTTTTCTCTGCTAAAAGCCCTCAGGTCCAGGCTCCATCTGGACCAATCAGGGATTATTAAGGGTGAACAGTAATCTAAACCCTTTCTTCTTATTATTATTATTGTTTTTATTTCTTTTTTCCTTTTTTTTTTTTTTTGCTAAAAGCCCACAGGTCCAGAATACAACCAGACAGCCCAAATAAAGGACACACCAAGAACAGCAAGTGGAGAAAATCTGGGAGACTGCAACATTGAACTCCACAAATCTCCTGTCACAGAAGGATACTCAACTAAGGCAAGGAAGCAAAGCAGGTTAACCCAAGGGGGAAAAATAATAATAAAATAAAAAGCATGCAAGAACAGACACCCAAAATGGGGAAAAAAGGAATCAGTCCATCACCAAAAGGAAAGGAAGAATCCCCAGAAAGACCACAAAATGAAACAGAGGCATCTGGAATATCAGATAAGGAATTCAAAAGAATGATGATAGAGAAGCTCAGTGAGGTCAGCCACATCAAAGAAAACTGTAAAAAACTCCAGGAGAACTACAAAGAACCCTAGGGAAGGTACAAAGAACTCCAGGGAAGTTACAAAGAACTTACTGAGAACTACAACAGCATGAAAATGGACATAGAAACTATCAATAAGTGCCAGGAGGAAATGAAGAATACAATTTCTGAATTGAAGAATACAGTAGAAAGAATCAACAGTAGGCTAGAGGAAGCAGAGGACTGGATCAGCGAGTTGGAGGATAATGTAGACATGACAGTAAAAGAGAATAAAAAAAGGCTGAACAAGACTGAAGAGGGGTTAAGAGAGCTGCAGGACAACATGAAATGTAAAAACATCCATATTATAGGGATACCAGACGGAGAAGGGAAACAAGGAATGGAAAACCTGTTCAAAAAAGTCATGATAGAAAATTTCCCTAACATGATGAGTGAAAACATTAATCCAGTTCAGGAAGCACAGAGGGTCCCAATGAGGATCAACCCAAACAGACCAACACCAAGGCACATTATTATTAAAATGGCGAATTTCAAAGACAAAGAAAGAATCCTAAAAGCATCAAGAGAGAAAAGACAAATAACATACAAGGGGGCTCCAATAAGGCTATCAAATGATTATTCAACAAAAACAATTCAAGCCAGAAGGGAATGGCAAAAAGTATTTCAAGTCATGGTAAACAAAGGCCTGCAACCAAGAACACTCTACCCAGCAAGGCTCTCATTCAAGATAGAAGGAGAAATAAGGAGCTTCCCAGACAAAAAATGTCTAAAAGAATACATCTCTACCAAACCAGCATTGCAAGAAATGCTAAAGGGTCTGCTATAAAAATAAGGAAACAAATAAAAGGAAGAAACAGAGAAAGCCAAAGAGGAATACAGACACAAAGGGAGAAAATGGCAATGAATAAGTTTCAATCAATAATAACCTTAAATGTAAATGGATTAAATGTACCAATCAAAAGGCATAGGGCTGCCGAATGGATAAGACAACATGACCCACATATATGCTGTCTCCAAGAGAACCACCTCAGAACAAAAGATCGACACAGATTGAGAGTGAAGGGATGGAAAACTATATATCAAGCAAATGGACAGGAAAAAAAAGCTGGAGTAGCAATACTGATTTCAGATCTAATAGATTTTACAATGAAGGACATAAAAAGAAACAAAGATGGACATTACATAATACTTACGGGAACAATCCATCAAGAAGAAATAACTCTGATAAACATATACACACCCAACATAGGAGTTCCGAAATATATAAGGAAAATCTTGGAAGACTTTAAGAAAGACATAGACAGAAACACACTAATAGTAGGGGATTTTATACCCCACTATCAACAATGGACAGATCTTCCAAACAAAAAATCCCCAGAGATGTTGTGGCATTGAACAACACTCTAGAGGAAATGGACCTAACTGATGTATACAGAGTCTTTTACCCCAAAGAAGCAAAATATACATTATTTTCAAATGCACATGGATCATTCTCCAAGATAGACCACATGGTATGTCACAAGACAAGCCTCCACAAATACAGGAAAATTGAAATCATACAAAATATCTTCTCAGATCACAATGGCTTGACACTAGAAACCAATCTGAAGGGAAAAAACAAAAATTCTCCAACTAATGGGACTGAATAACATGCTTTTAAGCAATGAAGGGGTCAACAATGAGATCAAAGATGAAATCAAAAAGTTCTTGGAAACAAATGGCAATGAACACACAACAGCCCAAAACCTATGGGATACAGCAAAGGCATTTCTCAGGAGGAAATTTATAGCAATACAGGCCTTCCAACAAAGGTTACAAGAAGTTTATAACAACGACCTAACCACAAAGCTGCAAGAACTAGAGGAGCAACAACAAACAAAGCCCAGAGCAAGTAGAAGGAAATAAATCATCAAGATCAGAGCAGAACTAAATAAGTCAGAGATTCAAACTACAATTCAAAGAATCAACAGGTCCAGGAACTGGTTCTTTGAAAAATAAACAAAATTGACAAGCCCTTATCCAGACTCATCAAGAAAAAAAAAGAGAGGACCCAAATAAACAGAATCAGAACTGAAAGAGGGGAAATCACAACTGATACCTCAGAAATACAAAAGATTGTAAGAAATTACTACAAACAACTCTATGACAAAAAATATGACAACCTGGATGAAATGGACACATTTCTGGAAAGGTATAATCTCCCAAAACTGAACCCAGAAGAAGCAAAAAGCCTGAATAGGCCAATAATAACTCGTGAAATTAAAGAAGTCATCCAAAATCTCCCAAAGCACAAAAGCCCTGGACCAGATGGCTACACAGGTGAATTTTACCAAACATTTAAAGAACTAACTCCTATCCTCCTCAAATTATACCAAAAAATTCAGGAAGAGGGAAGACTCCCAAACTCTTTCTTTGAGGCCAATATTATTCTAATCTAAAAACCAGGGCAAGATCCAACTAAGAAAGAAAGCTACAGGCCAATATCTCTGATGAACATAGATGCTAAAATTCTCAACAAAATATTGGCCAATCAGATTCAGCAGTATATTACAAAGATCATACACTATGATCAAGTGGGCTTCATCCCAGGGATGCAAGGATGGTACAACATTCGTAAATCAATCAATGTAATACACCACATCAACAAATGGAAAGATAAAAACCATATGATCATATCAATAGATGCTGAAAAAGCATTTGACAAAGTGCAGCAACCATTTATGATAAAAACCCTCAGCAAAATGGGAATAGAGGGAGCATACCTCAACATCATAAAGGCCATCTATGAGAAACCTGAAGCCAACATCATACTTAACAGACAAAAACTAAAAGCTTTCCCCCTAAGATCAGGAACAAGACAAGGCTGTCCACTTTCTCCACTTCTATTCAACATTGTCTTGGAAGTTCTGATAGCTATAGCCATCATAGAAGAAAAAGGAATCAAAGGGATCCAACTTGGAAAGGAGGAAGTCAAACTGTCATTATTTGCAGATGATATGATAGTGTACATATAAAACCCGATGGGCTCCGCCAAAAACTTACTTGACCTAAATAGCAAATTTAGCAAATAGCTAAATATAATGTCAATATCCAGAAATCAAAAGCATTTTTGTATACCAATAATGAAACAACAGAAATAGAAGCGAAAAAACAAATCCCATTTACCATAGCAACAAGAAAAATAAAGTACCTAGGAATCAACTTAACTAAGGAGGTAAAAGACCTGTACTCAGAAAACTACAGAACAATGAAGAAAGAAATCAAGGAAGGTACAAATAAATGGAAGCATATACCATGTTCATGGATGGAAAGAACTAACATCATTATAATGTCCATACTACCCAAAGCAATCTACATATTCAATGCAATCCCAATTAAAATACCAATGACAGACTTCACAGAAATAGAAAAAATACTTCAAAAATTTATATGGAGCCAACAACACCCATGAAGAGCCACAGCAATCTTGAGAAAGAAGAACAAGGTAGGAGGAATCACAATACTGGACTTCAAACAATACTACAAGGCTACTGTCATCAAAACAGCATGGTACTGGCATAAGAATAGACATATAGATCAATGGAACAGAATAGAGAGCCCAGAAATTAACCCAGGACTCTATGGTCAACTTATATTTGACAAAGGGGGAAGGAACATCCAATGGAGTAAAAATAGTCTCTTCAACAAGTGATGTTGGGAGAACTGGACAGCAACATGGAAAAAGATAAAACTAGACCACCAACTTACACCATACACCAAAATAAACTCAAGATGGATAAAGGATTTAACCATAAGCAGTGCCACCATAAAGGCCCTGCAGAATAATATAGGCAGTAAACTTTCGGATATCCTACGCAAAAATATATTTACTGATACTTCACCAAGGGCAAAGGAAGTAAAAGAACTTATCAACAAATGGGACTATATCAAATTGAAAAGTTTCTGTTCAGCTCAAGAAAATATCAGCAAAATTCAAAGGGAACCAACTGTATGGGAAAACATATTTGCCAATGATACCTCAGACAAGGGTCTGATCTCCAAAATATAGAAAGAACTAATGGGACTGAACACCAGGGAGACAGACAGCCCAATTAAAAAATAGGCAATGGACCTGAACAGACAACTCACTGAGGAAGATATACTAAGGGCCCAGAGGCATATGAAAGAATGCTCAACATCACTAGTCATCAGAGAGATGCATATTAAAACCACAATAAGATACCACCTCATACCTGTGAGAATGGCAATAATCAGCAAATCAACAAACAACAAGTGTTGGCAAGGATGCGGGGCAACATTCATCCACTGTTGGTGGGAATGTAGGCTGGTGCAGTCACTGTGGAAAACAGTATGGGGTTTCCTCCAAAAACTGAAAATGGAACTGCCTTTTGATCCAGCAATTCCACTACTGGGACTATACCCAAAGAATCCTGAAACACCAATTCATAAGAACCTATGTACACCTATGTTCATAGCGGCACTATTTATAATAGCCAAGTGCTGGAAACAGCCTAAGTGCCCATCAGTGGATGATTGGATCAAAAAACTTCAGTACATTTACACAGTGGATTTCTATGTAGCAGAAAGAAAGAAGGAACTTGTACCCTTTGCAACAACATGAATGGAACTGGAGAGTATTATGCTTAGTGAAATAAGCCAGTTAGTGAAGGACAAATATCATATGACCTCACCCATTACAGGGCAATAATGAGCAAAACTAACAACAAGCAAAACAGAACCAAATATATGAATACAAAGAATAGGCCTTCAGTGGTCAGGGGGAAAGGGATTGGGGGGAGGGGGGAGGCAGAGGTAAGAAAGGGGAGCAGCTTAGACAAGAAACTGGTATAAAGGCACCATGGACCTGGACAACAATTGGAATTGATTTTGGGGGGAATGGGTGGGTGGGGAGGGGTACAGAGGGGAGCAAAAAAGGGATGGATGTAATACAACAACAATAAAATTTAAAAAAACAAAAACAAACAAAGAAATAAAACACTGGTTGTAAGGATGCTCAACAAACTTAGTGAGGACCGCGACATCATAAAAAAGATCAGAAATGAAAAATACATTAATTAAAATAAAGAACAATTTACATAGAAACATCAGTAAAGTGAAGCCAAGAATCAAATCAATGATTTGGAACATAACAAAGCAAAAATGAAGTAATCAGAACAAGAATAAAAAAAAAAAAAGGATAGTGTAAGCAGCCTATGGGATAAGTTCAAGAGTTTCAACATTTGCATCATAGGGGTGTCAGAAGTAGAAGAAAAAAAGCAAGAAATTGAAAATCTATTTGAAAAAATAATAAAAGTATATTTCCCTAATTTGATGAAGGAAATAAATATTCAAGTCCAGGAAGCATAGAATCCCAAACAAGATGGGTGCATAGACACATCATAATTAAAATGCCAACGTTTGAATATAGAGATAGAATTTTAAATGCAGCAAAGAGAAAAGCAATTAGTTACCTACAGAGGTATCCCTGTAAGACTGTCAACGGATTTATCAAATGAAAATTTGCTGACTAGGAAAGATTGGCAAGGGATATTCAGTCATGAAATTCAGGGATCTACAGCCAAGTTACTAAATATAGGAAAAATATCATTTAGAATGGAAGGGCAGATAAGGAGCTCCTTCCCAGACCAGATGAAACTTAAAGGAGTTCATCATCACCAAACCATTATTATATGAAATATTAGAGGGGCTTATTTAAGAAAAAGAAGATCAAAACCAGGAAATAATAAAGTGGGAATAAATACATATCTATCAACAATTGAATCTAAAAAACAAACTAAGTCAACATGAACAGAGAATCATGATAATGGAGAGGTTGTCAGATAGGGGTGTGTTAGGGACTGGGTGAAAATGTTACAGGATTAAGAAAAACAAATAGGTAGTTATAGAATAGTCATGTGTTTGTAACATACTGTACAGGAAATGGACTAGCCATAGAATGTACACACATGACACATGAACATGAACATGGTGTGGGGGTTGCCTAAAGGAGAGAAGGGTGCTGGATGGAAGGGGGCAAAGGGGTAAAAATTGGGATTACTGTAATAGCATAATCAATACCATAAAATAAATGAATGAATGAATATTGGGTTAAAATACACATCACATAAAATTTTCCACCTAAACTTTAAGTCACTCTTCAATTTTTCTTTAATATTGTTGACTTTTGAATCTATAATTCTCACCCCATCCCAGGTACCTATTTCATTTGGGAAGCCTTGCTTGTCATGAATTTCCCAGTACAAAGAGGATTGTGCACATTATCCGAGGCTTCAAAGGTTAGCAGAGGGTGTGGAACTCCAAAAGCCAGGCTAGCAATCAGAAAGTTTGGGGTCTAGTTACAGTTTTGTGACTCTGTTTGGTCACTTCACCCTCAATTTTCATCTAATACATATTTAGAAAGATATTAACTCTTCTCTAAGGTCTCTATCACCCTAATCAGTGCAGAGAAAGGCATTTGGACTCCCAGGACTGTCCTTTGCCTGCAATGTCTCCTCTGTTCCCAGACTTTAAAAAAAGTGTGTTAAAAAACACATAGCATAAAATTTATCATTTTAATTACTTCTAAGTGTACAATTCAGTAGTATTAAGTACATTCACACTGTTGTATAACCATCATCACCATCCATCTCCAGAACTTTTTCATCTTGTAAAACTGAACCTCAATACTCATTGAACTAACAACTTCCTTCCCATCCTTCATCCCCTGTTAAGCACCATTATATATTATCTCTATGATTTTGTCTACTCTAGATTCTCATACAAGTGTTATCATATAATGTTTGTCATTTTACAACTGGTTTACTTTGCTTAGCATGATGTTCTCAAGATTTATCCAAGTATGACATGTCTCAGAATTTCCTTCCTTTTCTAGGCTGAACGATATTCCATTGTATGTATTTGATTAATGTGGGTGGCTCTCATCCAACTCACTGAAGGTATGAATAAAACAAAGGAGCTGACCTTTTCTCAAATAGAAGGAAACCCTTTCTGCTTGACTGCTGAGCTTGGACTTCAGTTTTCCTTGTCTTCAGACATGTGTATATACGTACATCTTGTTTGTTCTGTACCTCTACAGAAGCCTGATTAATACAATACCACCTGTGCTATATCCACTCAGCCATCAGACATGAATGGTGATCAACTTGGGCTGCTTCCACATTTTAGCTATTGAGATATCCTGGCTTTCAATTCTTTTGAGTATATCCAGATATGGAATTGCTGAATCATATGGTAATTCCATTTTCTTTTCTTTTTTTTTGAGGAACCTCCATATTGTTTTCCATAGTGGCTGTACTATTTTACATTCCCACCAACAGTGCTCAAGGGTGCCTACTTCTGCACTTTCCTGTCAATACATGATGTTTTCTGTTTTCTTTTTCATGATAGGCATCCTAAAGGATATGAAGTGATATGCAATTGTAGTTTTGATTTCCATTTCCCTGATTAATAATGAACCACAGATATTTTTGAAAGCTTGTTAAAAATATTACTTAAAAAACACAAATGCTACATTATTTACAATGTGAATAAAGCTTATATATATATATATAACTGTATATATATATATATATACATATATATATATATATATACAGTTCATTTATTTATCAGTAAATTTCACAAATATATATTTGAAGAAACTTCAGTCTTCCATGTCTCTCCTTTCCTCTCACACTACTACCATACTTGCAACACTTCTGACACCATAAATTTGGGGTTTCTCCCCAATCAGCAATTCTTTGCAAAGTTGGTTGGGCATCCTATAATTAACTAAAGTCTGACATTATCTACCCAGAACTAGCAGTGCCAGATTCCGTGAAAGGCTCAGTCCCACAATGCCTCCATTCTACTTCAGATGCCAATCACAAGCCAGGTTGTCACCTGTGCTTTTGATGTACTGGCTAAATCAGAGGTGACCGTGACTTCTTTATTGGGTTTAATTTGCTAGAGCAGCTCACAGAACTCAGGAAAACGGTTTACTTACTGTTCACCAGTTTGTTATAGAAGAGTATGACAAAGGATACACTTTCAGATGAAAGAAGGACAAGGTATGTGGAAAGGGGTGAGGGACTTCCTTATCCTCTTAAAGAACACCACTATCCCAGCACCTACATGCATTCACAACCTAAAAACTTTTCAAACTCCATAGTTTTTTTTTTTTTTTTTTTTTTTTTTTTAAGGGTTCATTAGGCAAAACTGATCTTTAACTCAATTTCCAGCCCCTTGTCCCTCTCAGGAGAACTAGAGGTGAAATTTAAAAATATGAGTTCCTAATCACTGTTTTCTCTTTTTAGCGACCATCACCTTATTAGAACAAAAGATGCTGCTACAATGTAGGATACTCTAAGAAATTTAAGAGCTCTTTGTCAGGAACCAATATATCTATTTCTAATTTTTTTTTCAAATAACATACATGCTAACATTGACACCATGAAATAAAATGATAATTATTTATTTTAAAATATTTTATTTATTTTTAGAGGGAGGGAAGGGGGAGAACATCAATGTGTGGTTGCCTCTCATGCACCCCCAACTGAGGACCCGGTCCATAACCAAAGCATATGCCCTGACTGGGAATTGAACTAGCAACCCTTTGGTTGGCAGGCTGGCACTCAATCCACTGAGCCACACCAGCGAGAGCATTCCTATTTATTGATCAGCAAATTTTCACAAATAAATGCTGTTTTGTGTGCAAGTACACCAATGAAACAAAAGAAGCACAAGATTGCTGAGTTGACTAATAGACTTAGTTGGATTCATCTCATATTTATTGTTATCATGTTAGCAAAACAAACCTACATTCTCTTAAGGACACATCTGCTCTAACACCCACACTTGCTAGGTTTAGGTCACCAGCTCCTTGGTCATGTGACAGACTAACTGCCAACCCTGCTTCCATTTTCTGAGCCTTTGTTCCAGCCCACTCTTCTCTAATTGAGACATTTTTCCTCGAATTTTTAGTCTTGCCCCATGAACCACTCTACTTTTAAAGGTGAGTTTGCATGTTTAATCTAGTATAGTCTATCCTATAATATAAAATATAAACTCAAGTGCAATGTCCAACTAGATGATGATCCTAGTTATAGAAAATAGTTTCAATAACATTTGGGGAGAAATTGAGAGGAGTTTTACGATAGTAAGTCTTCTAAGTCATGATGTCCTTCTATTTATTTGCACCTTTATTACTTTCAGCAATGTTTTACAGTTTTTGGTGTACAAGTCTTTTGCCTACTTGGTTAAGTTTATTTCTAATTATTTCATTCTTATATTTTTAACTATTTTAGGTATAATACTGATATAGTGCTTATGTAGAATGTCCTTAGGTGATGTATAATAAAGTATTTATGAGTAAAATGTTGTAACTGCAAGTTACCTTGAAATAGTTCAACATAAAGGACTATTATGTTGACTATTATATGTCAATATATATGATATATTATATAATTATATTATATACCAAGTATGTAATACATGATATAACAGGCTGACAGAGAGATGAAGCAAATATGAAGAAAACAGAAGTAAATTCTGAATCTAAGTGGCAAATTAATATTACAAATTGTATTATTTTGACATATGTGTATGCATAAAATTTTGTAACTCCCCCAAAAGAAATAAAAGATTAATCACTTTTTTTTTCTATTTACAAGTTGTATGGAAAGTAACTGTTGGAGGTGGTACCTCAGTTTTATCTACGTACATTACAATCCTTTCCCTAAAAAGTAAAATGATGACACAAAGTTGTAAAAAGCAACTTTTTGATTTGGCCATTATTTCCTGTTATAGTACTGCATTTGTGATTAAGTTTTTGGTGTGAAAATAATATATAGAGTGTGGCAAAAGCAGGTTTACAGTTGTAAGTACATTAAACAGAGAGTTTATTCTTATATTAGTATTAATTTTTATACTATTCTCCATACAAACAACTGTAAACATAGTTGTCCACCTTGTATATATTCAATAGAAGCAAAATAAATAACAAAAATAGGACAAAGGCAAGAAGGGGAAAAACATAAATATACCATATAAAGGCTTAAATTTTATTGAAAAAGGTATAATATTTGAAGATTAACTGTAAATTTAAAAAGAATGCCATGAGAACTTAAGGAAAGCCTCAAGATGAATATTTTTAAGATATTAATTCAACCCAAACTGATAGTCTATCAACTTGAAGGGTTTTTAAAGAAATTAACATTCTAGTTTCAATAGTTACATGCAACTATAAATGATTAGGATAGTAAAAAATATTTTAAAAATACATGTAGATTTGCATTATATGATTTTAAAACTTCCTATAATGCTTCAGTAAGCTAGTGCTACTGAAACAAAGATAGAAAAGTCAATGAAACAGAATAAAAAGGTCATCAAAAACAGCCTCTCCCTCTCTTTTGCTACAGTCCAGCAGACTCAATACTATAATAAACTGTCTTGATCAGCTGTTGGCCAATTAGTGGTAGTAATTCCAAATCTAAATTTGAAAGTAATAGAAAGTCAAAATGTAAATGTTATCATCTTTCTTAGCCTTTTATCTTTATCATATGTTCAGTTCTGCAACTTCTAAATATCTAGCAAAGAAAAAAAATATATAAGAATTAACCTCCACCATTTTATTGTCAAGCTACAAGAGTTGATATTGAGTAAATAAAAGTGAAGTAACTCAATACCAATGAAGGTTGTGGATGACCCAAATTCATTAATAAATTATACATAACAGAGAAGCAATTAAGTAAAATATGTTGAGAACATGATTATAGGTTAAGATTGTTAGTAAAAGTGTCCCAGAAAATGGCACTTTGCTTCTTGTTATATGCAGAGCATATTATGTTGAGTCTCCACTTCCTCATTTAATTCCTGTGGACTCTGCACTGTAATAAAAAGAGATTCTTTGCCATGGCAACAAATTTTATAACCCATGTGTATTTACATAAGTAATTAATATTCAATAACCTCAGAAGCTCCCTAGTTCAGGATTAAGCTAACTCATTCATTCAAATTCTGAATAAGGCTACAAACCTTGTTTCAAACTATCAAGTGCCAACTATTTGCAAATAGTTGAATGAAACATCTTATTCTCTTTCTCATCTAGGAACACTTCTCAGTCTGTAATACTTTAAATATTCAAATTCCTCAGGCCAGTCCCTAGGTTCTACAATGTAGGTTGGACCCATAAAATACCACTGCTGTTCTCACCCAGAACAGATCCTAGAGACTACCAACATTTGCATTCACACATTTGGAAATCTACATCTAGAATCACAGTGGGCTGAAACTCTGAAATCTGCACCTGGCTGCTGCTCACTGCTACTGCCCACATTAGTGTGGACTTTATATGACCTTCCATTTCCTTATCATGGGCCTCCACCTTGAAGTCTGGTCTACAAAAGCTGGGTCCTGTACAGAACCTGCATCTTAAGCTGTAAGAATATTGGGAGATAGGCTTATCAGATGGAAGATTTTCCAAGAATGAAAAATGATTTTTAAAGATTTTTATTTATTGTTTTTAGAGAGAGGGGTAGAGAGAGAGGGAGAGAGACATCAGTGTATGGTTGCCTCTCACCTGCCTCCAGTCACGGATCTAGCTGGTCGCAACCTGATTATGTGCCCTGGCTGGGGAACTGAACCAGCAACCTTTGGGCCTAAAGGCCGGCACTTTATCCACCGTGCCACATCACATTGTTCTATAGGTAGTTAAAACTCATGAATTTAATTTGAACCCTAGTATTTTTCTCAAATATTTCTTTGTGTTCTCCTAATCATCCAGGAATCAAAGGCAGAGATATGCAGTTTTCATGCTTTATTCTCCTGTACTCCTTACCATCAGTTACATACCATACATATATCTTGAATCTCTCCACTTCTTTCCAGCTCCACTACCATCCTTTGAATCCAAGATTTAATTTTACTTAGAATATTCCTAAATGGTCTCACCCATTTTAACAGTTTTATTGAGATGTAACTTGCATGCAAAACATTTCACTCATTGAAAGGTACAATTCAATAACTTTTTAGTGTTTTTCACATAGTTGTGAGAAGACTGATAACAACAATCTATTTTAGAATATTTTCATCACCCTCCGAAGAAACCCTGTATCCATTAGCAGTCACCCACCATTTCCTGCCAGTTCTCTTAAACTTAACCACAAGTCTACCTTCTGTCTAAAAAGAGATTCCTATTTTGGAAATTGCAAATGAATTAAATTATATAGTACATATTCTTTTGTAATAGTTTTTTTCATTTGCATTGTTTTCAAGGTCTGTTTATGTTGTAGCACCTATCACCTTTTTATTTTTCTTTGCTGAATAATATCACACATAAAAGGTAAATTATCATATTTTATGTATTCAACCATCATGCAATGGACATTTGGATTGTTTCTACCTTTCTGCTATTATGAATAATGCTGCTATGAACAATCATGCACATGTTTTGTATAAATATATATTCTTATGCTTCTGGATATATATCTAGGAGTAGAAATCTTGGGTCATATGCTAACCTCTTTTTAATATTTTAAGATCTGCCAGGTTGTTTTTCTAAAGTAGCTACTAGATTCAGTATTCCTACCAACAACATGTTCACCATTGCTTGACATCCTCACTGGCTCTTGTTCTCCATATTTTTTAGTATATCCATGTAGGTGGCTGTGAAGTGTTAGCTCACTGGAGTTTTCTTAAATGATTTCTTATTGATTAGAGTTGTCTGAATTTTCCCCCCTTTGCCCACTCCATCCAGCACTCCCAACTCCCTCAGGCACTCCCCACACCATTGTTCATATCCATGACACATGCATATAAGTTCTTTAGCTACTCCATTCCCTACACTGTCCTTGACATCCCTATGGCTATTCTTAATCCATTCACCTCTTCACCAAGTCCCCTAAACCCACCTCCCACTTGGTAAAACACTCTTGGTATCCATGATTATGTCTCTGTTCTTGTTAGCTTAGTTTGTGTTTTAGGTTCAATTGTTGATAGATAATTATTGCCATTTTATTGTTCAGTTTTGATCGTCTTCTTTTCCTTAAATAAGTTCCTCTAACACTTC
Source organism: Noctilio leporinus (assembly GCA_004026585.1). Lineage (NCBI taxonomy): Eukaryota > Metazoa > Chordata > Mammalia > Chiroptera > Noctilionidae > Noctilio > Noctilio leporinus. The sequence goes on from PVIW01005116.1 coordinate 31,093, forward strand.
ATATAATAATGATGAACTCCTTTAATTTTTACTTGTCTGGGAAGCTCTTTATCTACCCAATTCTAAATGATATCTTTCTTGGGTAGAGCAATTTGGCTGTAGGTCCCTGCTTTTTATGGCTTTGAATATTTCTTGACAATTCCTTCTAATCCGCAAATTTTCTTTTGATAAATCAGTTGACAGTCTTATGGAGATGCCCCTGTAGGTAACTGATTGTTTTCAAGCTGCTACTCTGGTGCTGCAGTTCAGACAGAGTGAATCTGAATTAAGTCCCTGTGTGGGTTCTTTAAGGGAAACTACAGGGACCCCCAGAAATTTCTTCCACCAACTAGTCACTGCTGGTTCTTGCAGCCAGAAGTTATGAGTTCTCTTCCTGGCACTGGAACCCTAGGCAGGGAGACCTGGTGTGTGGTTGGGACTACTTACTCCTGAGATACCCCTCCCAAATTTTTATCCACCACATGTGGACATCTAACAAGATAGTTCTATGTCTCCACCCCCTCCTACCAGTCTGGATAGATGTGATTCCCTTAATTCTATAGTTGTCAGACTTCTATGCAACTCAATTTTTGAAGGTTCTGAGTGATGGTTCTACAATTTAGTTGTAATTTTGATGTGGTTGTGTGAGGAGGCAAACCATGTTCATCTATGCCACACTCTTGACCAGATGACTCTCACTGTAGTTTTGATTTGCATTTCCCTTATTTCTAATGACATTGAGGATCTTTTTTATGTGCTTAATGGCCACCTGTGTATCTTCTCTAAAGAATGCCTATTCAAATCCTTTGCCCATTTAAAATTGTCTTTATATTGTGTCCTTTTTGTTTCTAGAAATAAGGCCCCTTATCAAATATGTGATTTGCTAATATTTTCTACAATACTGTAGGTTATCTTTATGATTTCTCAATAATGTCCCTTAAAGCTTAATTTTGAAAAAAATAAAAAATTAGAAGCACAATTTATCTGTATTTTCTTTTGTCACTTTTGCTTCTGGTGTCACACCTAAAATAATATGGCCTATTTCAAGGTCATAAATATTGTAGCTAAGTTTTCTTCTAGGCCTTTGGTCCATTTTGCATTCATTTTTTTATATGGTATGATACAGGAGTCCAGATTCATTCATGTGCATGTGGGTATACAGTTGACACACTACCACTCTCTGAAAAGGCAATTATTTCATTAATGACTTGTCTTCGCACTCTTGTCAACCAATGACTGTGAATACTTAAGTATTACATATAATACATAAACTAAGCTTCAGCTGAGCAAAGAGACAAAGGTGAAAATACTCTTCAGGGTCAAGCAGAGTACAGAAGGTGGATAAGAAAGAGATCAGATGAGATCAATATGCTTAGCAATAACTAATTGAACTGGTGTAGGATAACCCAAGAAGGACCTTTTCATTTAATAGCATGCTATTCAGTCTCCATGAATTTTAATGTTTTTGAGTTTTTCATTGATGTTGATTTCTAGTTTCAAGTCATTGTGATATGAGAAAAATGCTTAATATAATTTCAATTTTCATGAATTTAATGAGGCTTGTTTTGTGTCATACCATGTAATCTATCCTTAAGAATGTTGCATGTGCATTTGAAAATAATGTGTATTTTGCTCCCCTGCAGTGGAAAGTTGTGTATATCAATTAAGTCCATTTGACCTAGAGTGTTGTTTAATGCCACAATATCCTTGGTGTTTCTTTGCTTGGAAGATCTATTGTTGATAATGGGGTGTTAAAATCCCCTACTATGAGTGTGTTGATGTCAATATCCTTCTTGAATTCCTCCAGGATTTTTCTTATATATTTGGGTACTCCTATGTTGAGTGCATATATGTTTACAAGGGTTATAGCTTCTTGATGGGTTGTTTCCTTAAGTATTATAAAATGTCCTTCATCTCTTTTGATGGCTTTTGTTGTGAAACTTATTTTGTCTTATGTAAGTATTGCTACCCCAACTTTTTTTTAATGTCTATTTGCTTGAAATATTTTTTTTCCCTTCTTTCCAATCTGTTGATCTTTTGTCCTGAGGTGGGGTCTCTTGTAGACAGCATATATGTGGATCATGTTTTCTTTTCCATTCAGCTATCCTATGTCTTTTGATTGGTGCATTTAATTCATTTACATTTAGGGTTATTGTTGATAGATACTTATTCAGTGTGATTTTTTTCCCCTTTGTACCTGTATTGTTTTCTGTATCTGTTACGTCATCTTCTTAAAGCAGACCCCGTAGCATCTCTACCAATGTTGGTTTGGAGGAGATGTATTCTTTTAGCCTTCTTTTTTTCTGGGAAGCTCCTTATTTAACCTTCCATTTAGAATGAGAACCTTGCTGTGTATTCTTGGATATAGGTCTTTGTTTTTCATTGCTTGGAATATTTTTTTGCCATTTCCTTCTGGTTTCTAGTGTTTCTGCTAAGAAATTGGCTGATAGCCTTATCAGAGACCCCTTGTATGTTGTTAGCTGTTTCTGTTTCTCTTTTGCTGCTTTTAGGATTCTGTTTCTGAAATTTTCTATTTCAATCATGATGTATCTTGGATTGAGCTTTTGGGTGCATCTTCATTGGGATCCTCTGTGCTTCCTGAATTTACATGACTTTCTCTCCTTAAGTTAGGGAAGTTTTCTGTCATTACTTCTTCAAACAGGTTTTCTATCCCTTGCTCCTCTTCTCCTGCTGGTATCCCTATGATATGAATATTATTACATTTCATGTCATCCTGCAGCTCTCTTAAAACCTTATCATTCTTTTTCAGTCTTATTGCATTGTCTGGGAATTGTTTTCTATGTTGTCCTCCAGCTCACTGATCTGATCCTCTGCTTCCTCTAACCTGTTTTTGATTCCTTCCACTGTGTTCTTCAATTTGGTATTTGTATTCCTCATTTCTTCCTGGCTCTTATTGATAGTTTCTATGTCCTTTTTAATGTTGGCATAGTTCTTAGTAAGCTCCTTATAGCTTCCCTGGAGTTCTTCACAGTTCCCCTGGAGTTATTTGTAGTTTTCTTTGAGCTGGCTGAGCTCATTGAGTTTCTCTATAATCATTTTGAATTGCATATTTGATAGTTTGCTTGCCTCTATTTCATTTAGCACTCTTTCTGGGGATTCCTCCTTTCCTTTCAATGGGGGGTTGTCTCTTTGTCTCCCCATTTTAGATGACTCTTCTTGTTTGTTTCTGCTTCTTGGAATGGTCTGCTATGACATTCTGTCTTTGTGGTGTGACATTTTCTGGTAGGAGACATGTAGGATTCAGTGGTGCATTACCTTTCAGCTCCTGTGCTTGATGCTCTTGGGATGCCCTTCTGCCATTTGGGCTGTTTGGTTGTACTTAGGTTTTGGTTGTTGTGTTGCTCTTTGGTGGGTCCTTCCCTCTGGCTAGCTGGCTGTCAACCTACCAAGCACATCTTGTATCATGTTGTAGTTGTAGTGGTACACTTTCTTTACTTCCTGGATCCGCACTGGTGATGTCAGATCATGTCCGACTCTGGGCCTAGACAGCCTATTCAAGCCTATTCAAGACTACTAGAGACCCAAGACAACTAGAGTTCTTAAAGGGACCCCACACAAAAATAATTGGCACTCTGGGCTCCAGCAGAGGGAGGGCAGAGTAGACTAGAGATACCTAAGGAGAGTTTGAAGTGGTGGTTTTGAAGAGAGAAATGAGGGAGCAGCTGACAAGGTCCCAGTGCTGACCCATCTAGTTGTCTTGTCTGTTTCCTTCAGTTGTTAACCTAATCAATCTGATCAGCAGTTAGGCTTAGGCACCGCTGGGTAGGGCAGGTTAATTTCCTTAGTTAGGCACAACCACTTTTCTGCAGTATAGGAGAAGGATCAGCACTGGGACCTTGTCGGCTGCTCCCTCATTTTTCTCTTCAAAGCACCACCTCAAACTCTCCTTATGTATCTCTAGTCTACTCTGCCTTCCCTCTGCTGGAGCCCAGGGCAATTGGGTGCCAATGTATTTTTGTGTGTGGCCCCATTAAGAACTCTAGTTGTCTCTTTCAAGCTGGTTAAACCTGGTGGCTTTTTGCTCTTCACAGAAGGATGCTGTTCTACTCTCAGCTGTGTAGCTGTAGGCTGGGTACTCAGCTGCTGAGATGTTTCTTTGTCCCTTCAGCTGCCTTAGGAGCCCAACCAGCCCTCTGATGTCTCCACACTTCCTACCAGTCACACTGTGAGAAGTGGCCTCTTCTGTTTTGGCCGTTGGTTATAAAGCTTCTCTCCAGCTGGTGTTCTATTCATTATGCCAGATGATTTCTCACCAATTAAGTTGTAACTCCACATTGTTCTTGAGATATGGCTGGTAGAGCTCTACTTACTCCTCCGCATCTTGGATCTCCCTTATTCTAGTTATTTTTAAACCAATGAATGAGCCATCATAGGCACTTAGATGACTTACTGGCATTTTAATAACCTTTATCCCCAGGACATATATTTTGAGGTATGAGTTCAAGGCTCCTCTATAGAGATATGCTAAGCTTAAGCTAGATCACCCAAGTGGCATATTTCCTGCATAATTATTGCCCTCTCAATACTGAACAATAATTTAATCACATGGGTAACTTCTATTTTAGTCACTGGTTGTGTGTGATATAACTTCCCTTCCAAGTTTATTGCTATTCTAGGTCTCAAACTGTAATAGAAAAGATTATTTTTGTGCATCTTTTTCCTTCTTAAAGAAGGAAAAGTTTAAACTTACTTTATAATAGGTGAACACATTCCACACAGAAAATATATTTGGTACTATGAGGTGCTTAGGACCACGCTAGGTGCTATGGAATGAAAAAATGACACAACAGTCTGCCAGATCTTAGTTTACTGCAGTAGCAAGACACACAACAGGGAATAAAAAGTGTGTAATTAAGAACTGAGTAGAATATTGTCAAAGATTAAAATACAAAATGCAGTGAGGGTAACAGGTGTTCAGAAAGGTAATAACTTGAATTTGGATCATGGCTCAGGAGTTTACTGAGGTGAGAAGACATTTGATCAAGAGGTGAAAGCACTAGGTATGAATAAACACATGAAAAAAGAGTAAGTTTGATTCATGAAAGAGAAAGGTTACCTTTTACAAGTTTAATTTGTGAAGGACCCTATGGTTCAAGAAGTCTGACTTTGATCTAACGGGAAATGCAGTTACTAAATGCCCTTCAGTAGTAAATGGCATAAAGTTTTCCTGGCATGTTAGAATAGAACAAAGATCAAGGAGCAAGATCTGATGTTAGAAACCAGTTTGTACTAATCAGTTTTCAAGAATAAATGACAAAAAATAATTCATAATACTTAAAACATTACAAGCATTGAGTTAAAATGTTAATTATTATAATTTCAGGGTTTGGCATGGTAGTAGAAAGGCTGGGAAACTAAATCTTACTGGAAAAAGAAACAGCAAGATTAGTTTCACTTTAGGAGGAAGACTTTTTGAGTCTTAGTTCTATCTACAAAAGGATAAGGAAAGAGGGTTAGTTCCACTGATTTACAGATTTTCCTGTAGGAGCACACAATTAACTACTCTGAAAACAAGTACTTGATTGTATAATAGTCCTAATTTTTAACTTTTTGTTATTCTATCACAGCTGTCTCAACTTTTCCTCCAGGTGCCCTTCTCTGTCCAGCCCATCCCCTGCTCCCAGTCAATCCCCACACACTTGTCCATGTCCATGTGTTATTCATATATGTTCTTTGATTACTCCTTTTTGATTTATAGCCAATTATTTGGGAGTGTCCCCAAAAGAACTGGTCTACTTTTAATTCCTTTTCAACATCTTACATCTATTATGACATAAATAAAAGCTGTAAAATTGAGAAAATGAGGCAATGTATAGTCCTTTATTTAGAACTGGAGACCAATTCAAACCATGCCTCCATTCTGGATAATCTTGAGCATGTTACTGAACCACTCTGAGCCTGTTTATAATAAAATGGGACTACAAATTACTTAAATGTTGTTGTGAGGGTTCAATGACATTAATGTAGTTTATACTTGGGCCTTATACTTGCAGATAGTCAAAAAAACGTCCTTTTCTTCCCTTCCCCTTACTAAAATAATAAGGTTAGATCTCTAACCAGATCCAATTGTTTATGAATTTCAGGATGCAACATTGTAAAGCAATAGTTGGAGAGTGAGATAGTAATGTGAAATCATCTTTTGGAAAAAAAAAAAGTAATGTAAGAGCTGCTCCATTTGGGACTTAGGTGGCAACCTTTTAGGAAGTACGTGAGAAATTCTACTGACCCCCAGATTCACCCATGGAAAGCTGATCTCCAATAAGTGAATTATTCATCTCTACTCGAAGGGGCTATTTAGGGTAGTCATACACTTATTATCCCACTGATTCTGACACTATTCAAACATACCAGTTTCTTGTTAATGCACTGTTGACCAGCAATTTTATACAAAAGCTAATGCAAGTGCAAGCATGAGTTAACTCATTACTGGTCAACAACGTTTGGTTTTGAAAATACAAGTTTTTTCATGACTGGCCAACAATGTGGTAAGGAAAGCAAGTTAGAGACTCATAGAAGAGACTGACAGCTGTCAGAGGGAAGGGGAGTAGTAGGGTTGGATGAAAAAGATTTATGATATTAAGTAAACAAAACAAACTCATAAACACACACACACACACACACACACACACACACACGGAAAGCAAGGTACAAACCCCTAAAGGTTGTGTAAATATCAAGCTTTTTAAAAATCTTCCCAAGTCTCGAACCAAATACTAATGAGAGACAAAAACACCTGAGAATTTCACAGAAAGGCACTTTTTGAAATATGAAAGCAACATAATTACGAAGTTAAAACTTGTTCCTATTTAAGCAACTGTTTTGCGGCCTATCCATTCACCAGCAATATACAGAAAATATTTAATTTTAGCCTAAATTAAATGTGAGAGGATAACGAGGAACAGGGAACATAAACATCTACCTTTTACCCACTAGTACTATAATATAAATCCACTAATTTCAGTACAAATCCAGGAATTTTATTTAACCATTAAGGAACCTTTAATGCCCTACCATACAACTTAGTTTAAAAGATAATATTTGTTTTTAACTGAATACAAACTATCTTATGACATTAATCATCTTTTAATGTATCAATTTATTGCATGTCAGTACAGATAATTCAAAACATTTTTTGTAAAAAACAAATGTAAATGTTTGCTTGCCATAGTTGGCATATAACATTCACATTTGATTTATGACACTTTATTACTGCTTCAAATAAAATATAACAAAAATATTACTTACATTATGAAGTTGGATTAATTTAGTTTATCCTGAACATACCTCAGGTTGAAAACAACTTGAATTTTAAGTATATGCTGTACTGACATAAATTGTTTTAGGTAAACAATACTCATCCCTGTTATATATATGTGGCACTTTCTGTAAAAAAGTGTCTTGTTTTAAGATATAAAATATAAATGGAGGTACATTTGTTCCATTTGGCAAAAATGTATTGACTACTATTAGGATGAAGAATGCGTTTATTTTACCACAGAAATGTATATATTATTTCTGATTAGTTAAGATGATGTGCATTTATGGTAACACAAATAAACAGGAGTGCTTTTCATTTTCTACCCTATTATTTAAAAAATACATGTCTGTGCTCTGTCATTCACAACTTTATCTGAGTGATATGAAAATATATAAATTTATGTGGATAACCAAAGCATGACTAATTTTTTCAGTTTTTCTCCATAACTGTTGTCGAACATAATAGGAAAAAACAGAAGAGAGAAGTCAGTGAAGGATTTCAGTACATATCAGTCATAATTTAAGAAGTGACTTCTAAGACATCCTTTTAAAAAGTTTATCTACTTATTCCTAACCTTAAGGAAATAAGAGACTCGATAAAAACTATACTTAAACTGAACTTGCAAGATTTTTATAGGAAACTGAATATGGCCTTCACTCTTTAATTCCACCAAACGTTTCTATTCCTACCTCGAACCAAGTATTTCAAACCTAAGAAATAAATATGAAAGCATCAGTTAGCATGAATTTTCAGTAAGAAATATTGCAACATAATTATTCTGGTGAAACATTACCAAAGCTGGAACTTTGGTTGTTATCAAGTGTCTAGAGTTCGTAATAAAAAATAAATTTAAGCTGTCTTGTAAACAAAATTCAAATTTTTAATGAAAATATCAATCTTACAAAAGTACTTGCACAAAAATAAGATAGTTGTAGTATCAGGTGCTCCTGACACTCTGTTTGAAGTGTCTTGTGTTTAAATGTTGTTTTGCACTGTTATGTTTCCTTTTCACCAACTGCATCAGTTAATTATTTCCTAGAGCTACACTGAAGAAATACATCACTTTTTCCTTTCCAGCTCTTTCTATTCCATCAATATTCTTTTATCTGCTACAAACTTTCCAATATCCTTTTTAGGAACCATTTTGCCATTTCTCCTCGACAACCCTTTCTAAAATAATAATTTTCATCTAAACAAATTGTATCTTGCCATATTTTAAATCATTCTAGTATTTCTAAACTTACTGTAGCTTAATAACTTAAAATTCATTCAAAAACTTCTAGAGCTGCTCTTGCATAATAGTACACCAAAAATTAATACACAAGACAGGCATACTTCTATTCCTGCTAAACTATGAGTCCAAAATGCAGTGCTTTGACCCAAAATTAAGACACATTTTGAAAAACTGATGCCATCCATGGGCTTCAGAGATCCCTGATGATAAGAATCTGTTTTCTATTATTTCCCATCCAAGGAAATATTCTCGAATGCAGAAATCAGGAAATTAAGGCTCCTTAACCCAAAGAGAAAAATGAAGGTAGGGGTGGGACACAATTACTTTAGCAGTTCTGAAGTCCTGGTGTTAAAGAAATTATATATATATGATAAACCTGGAGTATTAAAACACAGCATAACTGCCCTGGCTGGTGGCACAATGGATAAGGCACCAGCCTGCGAACCCAAAAGTCGTTGGTTTGATTCCCAGTTAGGGCATAAAACCAGGTTATATTCAAGCCAGGTCTCTAGCTAGGTCTGTAGCTGGAGGCAGGTGAAAGGCAACCAGACATTGATGTTTTTCTCCCTTTCTTCCACCCTCCCTGCTTTTCTCTCTGGAAAAGTGAATAAAATCTTTTAAAAAATAAAGTAAAATGAGATAAATAAAAAACAGCATTAAAGAAAACACTGATGAAGAAAAAGCTTTTATACTTCATCAGTATATTTACAACCAAATTTGATCAATTCCTCCATAGTGTAGTAGACTAAATGATAACATAAAAATAAAAGGTACTTTATAAACGTTAAAGAATGATACAAGTTTAAGGTATGCAATGTAAGTTCATCGCATCTAACAGTACATTTTGTTGTATTAACTTTTTTCCTTTTAATGCACTGCTATTTAGGACAGTCATTCTACATAGCAATAATTGACAAGATGAAAAGTAGTTTTTAATTGTGGTAAAATTATACATACAAAATACACCTTCCATGATATGCATTACCAAATTTGTTTTTAAAAGCATGACTTTTTAAAACAATAATTTATAGAAAAACATTATCCTTTAGAAATCATATTTGCTTTAATTTATTATGTCCTAAATACTGACATAAAGTGAATGTGAAGAATGTTATTTGGCAAAAGTATTTCTAGCCCCATCTCCATGGAAAATTTTATATTAAGGTCATAAGTATTGACCCATTATTTCTCTGTTCTAGCTGTTTGCACAAAGCCAATACATGTAGCCAAAATATTCAAAATGTTATTATGTCAAGGCTGACATATAATGTATAGAGCTCATTATGTCTACTTTTTGAGGACTGCTTAAAACAACTCAGCATAATTATGTCCCATAGATTACATATATATACTTGTATATTTTTAAAAGTTATTCCTATAATTTTGTTTTAAAGTAAGATTTTTTCTTACTTTTCTATATGTCTAAATACTACTTTCCACTGATAGCCATTTAACAGTTAAATGTGGTAATATGGTCTGTGATAAACAGCTCTAGGGTTTCTTTATCCCCACATCTGTACATGTAGAAAATAAGATTTCTGAAAATTGTCCTTTGTTGCAGTTCTATTTTATAACTGCAACATTAAAACAAAGAACATGGGTTGTTTTTCTTGTTTTTATTTTTGTAACTTTTCAGAAAGTTAAATAAATAATATCTTGGCTTTAGTAGGTTAGTTATACTAGATACTGGAACTTAAAAATTAAATGTGGGAATTTCTGTAAAATAGTATGTACAATTATATAATAAGACTTCCTAATTAAGTTCTTAAATAAGTTATAATCTTCACTATGACTGCCATTAGTGGTTTACCTGTAGAATCATGAAACTAAGGAGCTAAATTTCCCTTTACCACCAAAATTACAAATGTTAAAAAGTTCAAATATGCACATCAAAGCTGCAGTAAAACTCTAAATTTCTATTTTTACATGCCATGATCCAGGCTGTACCTAACAAAACACAGTACATTTATATTGGAAAGTGGGGTCCCATTTATTTGTAAGAAAAAGCTGGATCTCAGCATTCACCAGAACAAAATTCAATAGTAACCTGCACACAGGTCTCCGTTACTTTTTGCCCAAACCAAAATAAGTTTACATAAAAATAGATATAACCTAGGTTACCATATACATTGGTATATGCCCAGTGCTATTTACATTAAAAACATTGCATTGCATAATTCAAGAAATAAAGTATCATGCATTTCACTTTAAGGTGAAAAATGCAGTTATAGAACTAAGTTTGCATACCATGATTGTCCCAATATTTACTAAAGGAATAATATCCAAAGGTTTCTTGTTTACATCTCGCCTCCCACAACCAGCCATTAATCTTAAGTATTACATACAGTATACCACTTTAGCAACAAGAAACTTCTGAAGATATTATACTGGCATATTAAACTAAAGATATGGACACATACCACATTAAAAGGTTTGATGAAAATGTATGAAATATTCCCAACAGTTATAGCTTTTCAAATGTAAAAATCTATTTGGATTATCTTAACAGAGCACTGAAGTCCTTTCAAAATTTAATGTCACTCTTCAGACAAGTACAGATATAACACACTTCTAGAAAGGAACATTCTTCATCATTCTGCACAAATTAAAATATAGTACATTAATCAAGAAAAATTATATAATTGTCACATTAGATGAAGTTTTTGCCATTTCTTCAGGAGAATGACTCTTTATTACTTCTTTGATGAACTGTTCAAGGCTAGTGAAGTAACCCTGGCACTGCCATGTATCATTATGAGTTCCATCAGGAAAAATGGCTAACCTCTTAGTCCGAGATGGGGAGAGTTCATAAAGTTGCTTCATCATTACTGGTGGAATTAACTGATCAGAGAGTCCGGAGATGAAAAGAGAAGGCATTCTGCACTGAGAGATTTTTCTGTAGGACAAAAATTTATTTTTATAGCACCATAAAGGAAGGTAACGCATTGGAAAAAATGAAAATAAAGTGCTAGCCATATGTGGTATGCTTAAAAATGTGTTCTCCACCATGATGGCTGAAATCCTATGTGAATTTTCAGAAGCCAAATGAATAGCCACTGCTCCTCCCAAGGAACGACCAAAAAGAAAAATTTTTGTTTTGTCAAGGTCAGGTCTAGTCATCACATAGTCTAGCACAGCTTCAGAATCTAAGTAGAGTCCCTCTTCACTGGCTTCTCCTTCACTTTTTCCATATCCTCGATAGTCAACAAGCAGAAGATTAACTTTGAGGTTAACCAACATAAGCAGCGCATTTGGTAACCTGTGACCTATGTTGCCTGCATTTCCATGAAAATAAATTATGGTTGGAGAATACGGTGAATTATCTCCAGTATATCTTATCAAAATAAGGTTTAAACGTACTCCATCTTTGGTTCTGATGAAAATGTTTTCATGTGGAATACCAGTGGGCATGGGGACATAAAGGCGTGAGGAAGATGGCTGTTCTGGAAAATAAAGCAATACATCCTGGAATTTATATAGAATACCTGCTATTGATATGAATATTAACAAAAGTAAGATAATGCCTCCATACAGATGAAAAGTCACTATTAAAGGTAAAAGAGAAATACGACAAAGAGCCCAAGACCACGAGGCCAAGGCTAATAGCCATCTTTCAACAAAGTTCCACAGCATCCAGGACTTTTCCATTGTAGCTCTCTGTAAGTGTCCTAAAGAGAAAGAGAGAGAGACATTATCAGTTAATTCAACATGTATCTTTTATTTTAAAGTTAGATCCATGATATGTATCATGGTAATAAATGAATCCTTGGAAGCCTACATCAATCCATCCACAAAACTGGTTGCTCTAATTTCCCTTGTTATAGTCTCCTTTCTTCCTCCAGTTTCTATAATAGCCATCAAATTATATTCTTTTTTTTTTAATGATTTTATTGACTACCAAGTGCTTTTATTCACATAGTCTCCTTAATTTTATAGAAAATTTAAGTTGATGCTGCTGGGTCATATAGTAGTCAGTTTTTAATTTTTTGAGGAACTTCCATACTATTTTTCATAGTGGCTACACCAATTTACATTCCACACCCTTGCCAACACTTGTTATTTCTTATGTTTTTGATGCTAGACAATTTAACAGATGTGAGATGGTAACTCATTGTTTTGAGTTACATTTTCTTGATTAATGATGTTCAGCAACTTTTCATGTACCTACTGGTCACCCTTATGTCTTCTTTCGGGGAAAAAAAAAAGTCTATTTGAAACTTCTGCCCTTTTTAATTGGATTTTTTAAGTTATTGAGTTATCTGAGTTTCATATTTTTGGTATTAAACCCTTACCAGATATATATCTTGCAAATATCTTCTTCTATTCAAAGGTTGTCTTTTCACCTTGTTGATGGTTTCCTTCACTGTTCAGAAACTTTTTAATTTGATATAGTCCCACTTGTTTACTTTTAGTGCCCATTGCTTTTAATGTCAAATCCAAAAAAACAAAACAAAACAAAACAAAACAAAACAAAAACCCTCATCTCCAAGACTTTATTAGAACTTACCAATGTTTTCTTCTAGGATTTTTGTGGTTTCAGATCTCACATTCAAGTATATAATCCATTTTAATTTTTGTGCATGGTAAGAGAGTGATTCAGTCTTCCCAGCACCATTTACCAAGGAGATTGTTCTTTCCCATTGTATTCTCGGTTATTTGTTATTGTTGTAAATTAACTGACCACCTATGTGTGGGTTTATTTCTGGGCTCCAGTTCTACTCCATGATTTATCCATCTATTTTTATGCGAATGCAATACATTTTTTATTACTTCAATCTTGTAATACAGTTTTCCTTTCTATGGATTACTTTGGCTATTTGGGGTCTTTTGTAGTTCCATAAAAATTTTAGGGTTATCTGTTCAATTTCTGTGAAAAATCCATTGAATTTTGATAGGAAATGCATTATAAATTGCTTCAGGTAGCATGGACATTTTAAGAATGTTAGTTCTTCCAATCCATGAGAATGGAATAGCTTTCCATGTATTTGTGTTTTCTTCAATTCCTTTCATTAATGTCTTACAGTTTTCAGTGTACTCATCCTCTACCTCCTTGGTTAATTTTACTCCTAGGTATTTTAGTCCTTTTGATGGAATTGTAAATGAGATTTTCTTAATTTCTAATAGTTTGTTATTAGTGTAGAAATACAATGGAATTCTGAATTCTACAGCTTTACTCAAATAGGAAGGCTGAAGGCAAATTTGATTAAAAAGGTAGTTAACAGATTCTAACTTATCAAGATCAATCTAATATTGTTAATTTCCTTTTTCATATTATAGAAAAATATATAATTAAACAAACTAGGATAAGGAAGAATATTTTCCTCTCTGCCTGGGGCTTTTCATAGCTAAACTTAAAAAAGTATTTAAACTAACCATTTTCTAATATTGTATTAAAGGAAAAGTTTAATAATTTGTCTTTCAGGGCTTCTGGCCAAAAGGAGGAATAGGTAGACACACTTTGGCTCCTCACACACTCCTAAGAAGGGTTACAACTACCTCAAAACAAAAAACAACCAGAACTGCCAGAAAATCAAAATGTATGAAATTCCAAAAAACAAAAATTTAGAAGAGTAATTTCATCCAGGCAAGTAGGAGGGGCAGAGACTGGGAGCCAGGAGAGAACGTCATATGGCGGAGGTTAAGTGGTGGTGGCTCCAGCCGACTGGCCGGTGGAACAAGTGATTCCACAATCCTGTGTGGTGGATAAAAGTTGGGAGGCACACCTGGGCAGAGGTCCCAGTCCCAGGCTGTACCACATAGCCCAGGGTTATAGCACTGGGAAAATGAAGAAGCCTCATAGCTTCTAGCTGTGAAAACCAGTGGAAATTGGGGTGACTGAAAATACTGCCCAATTCTCAGGAGTTTAAGGGCCCCCTAGTCCCAGAAGCTCTATAAACACATCCACTCTGGGAATCACAACCAGGACAACAGCTAGAGGGATACCAGCCCCATACAGGAAATGGGTAAAGTGACCAGAAAAGGGGGCAAGTGTCAAGAAAGAATCATTGTTCTGACCCCTCACCCACATACAGTGCCACAAGGCGGTGAAATGAGTTGCCCGGCACTGACGAATACCTAAGGCTCTGCCTCTGTAACAGGTGCAGCAGTTCTATTACACAGAAACAAACACAGATAGGCTGTCACACTGAGGAAACAGAGTACGGCCCAAATAAAAGAACAAACCAAAACTCCAGAAAAATAACTAAGCAAGAAGGAGATAGCCAACATATTAGATGCAGCATTCAAAACACTGGAGATAAGGATGCCTAAGAAATGATTTGAGTACAGCAAACAGCAAACGCAAAAGGGAAGAAATGAAGGTTACACCAATGTAATAAAGAAAAATCCACAGAAAATGAACAGCGAAGGGAAGAAAGTCAGGATTCAAATTAACAATCTGGAACATAAGGAAAAAATAAACACTTAACTAGAACAAAATGAAGAAACAAGATGGAAAACTCCAAAAAGAAGCTGTAGTTCCAGCAGCTTAAAATAATGTTGGGTTGTATTATTGAAGGGAGTGGGCTCTGACTCAAAAACCAAATTCATTTTTTACAATGGGTTGGGCACTGTCTCTAGGACAGCTTTCACAAAAGTGAATTCTGCAATACACCATTTCTGTGATATATTTCACAAAAATAGCATTCCACAGTAAAATAAGTTTTAAAGAAAAAAAAGGCTTTATTACATGTCTAAAAATATCATTTAACATTTAATAATTATATATGCTATTGACATTTTAAATCTTTTGTATTAACTCTTCAAAATCCAGTATGTACTTTAAATACTTTTTATAATATGTATGTGCATGTGTTTGATAATACCCCAATTGAGATTAATTTAAAAAAAGAAAAATTTTTTTCTCAAAGATTTTATTCATTACCTTCAGAGAGAAAGGCAGAGAGGAAGGAAGAAAGGGAAAGAAACATTAACATATGGTTGCCTTTCACCTGCTTCCAGCTAAGGACCTGGCTGGAGACCTGGCTTGCAACCTGGTGATTATGTTCCCTGACTGGGAATCGAACCAGCGACCTTTGGGTTCTTAGGCCTGTGCCTATTCAGAGCCACAGCAGCCAGGGGGTAAAAAAGGAATTCTTTAAACAAATGAATTAACAAGCGTTTTGCAATAATGAAAACTCTATATTAATAAAAACTGTATTAATATGATTTGAGAGGCTGATAGAAGGCAGTAATTAAATGGTGAATTATCTGAACATTAAAGAAAAAAGTACACATTAGTGGTTAAAGAACAGACAAAGGGATGTTAAAAATTAAAGGTAATAGAGAAACAAAAGAACTAAAAATTTTTTTTCACAAATCTTACAGACTTGTTAATTATCTTTTTTTTTTTTAAAAAGATTTTTATTATTTTTCAGAGAGAGAGGAAGGGAGAGAGGCTAAGAGAGAGAGAAACACCAATGTATGGTTGCCTTTCGCCTGCCTCCAGCTATGGATCTGGCTGGAGACCTGGCTTGCAACCTGGTTATCTTGCCCTGGCTGGGAATCGAACCAGTGGCCTTTGGGTTCACAGCCCGGCTCCTTATCCACTATGCCACCATCCAGGGCTTTAATAAACTAATTCAATAAGAGGATATAATCTAAAAATTTTTTTTATTTTAAAAAATGAGAAAATAAGATGACTTTGGGACATCTCCAAAAGGGCCAACATCCAAATCATAGGAATAACAAAAGGATAAGAGGAAGAAGAAACTGAAAACTTATTTAAAAAAATAATAAAGGAAACCTTCCCTATTTTGCAAAGGAAATATACATACAACTCCAGGAAGCACAGAGAGTCCCAAACAAGTTGTACCCAAAGAGAACCACATCAAGATACATTATAATTAAAATGGAAAGGCTAAAGATAAAGAGAGAATCTTAAAAGCAGCAAGAGTCCTGGCTGGTGTGGCTCAGTGGATTGAGCCCTAGACTGCAAACTAAAGGGTCGGTCACAGGTTCAATTCTCAGAGCCCTAGACTGCAAACTGAAGGGTCACAGGTTCAATTCTCAGTCAGGGCACATGCCTGGGTTGTGGGTCAGGTCCCCAGTTGGGGGCAGGTGAGAGGCAACCACATATTAATGTTTCTCCCCGCCTCTTTCTCCCTTCTCTTATGTAAAAAATAAATTAATCTAAAAGAACAAAAAACAAAAACAAGTAGCAGAGAGTTACCTACAAGGGAATTCCCACAAGACTAGCAGCTGATTTCTCAAAAACAACTTTACAGTTGAAAAGGGGCTAGCAAGAAATATTCAAAGTGATGAAAAGCAAGAACCTACAACCTAGATTACTCTATCTAGCAAAGCTAGCATTTAGAGTGGAAGAGCAGATAAAGTGCTTCCCAGACAAGGTAAAGCTATAGGAGTTCATCATGACCAAGCCTTTATTATATGAAATATTAAAGGGATACTGTTAAGAAAACAATCAAAACTATGAACAGTAACATGACAACAAATTCACAATTATCAACAACTGAATCTAAAAAACAAAAGCAAAAACAAACTAAGCAAAGAACCACAACAGGAACAGAATCATTGATATGGAGATCATATGGAGGGTTATTAGCAAGGAGGGGAAAGTAGATAATGGGGGAAAATGTACATGGATCAAGAAATGTAATTGGTAGGTAGAAAATAGATAGGGAGATGTTAAGAATAGTATAGGGAATAAAGAAGCCAAAGAACTTACATGCATGACCCATCGACATGAACTAAAGGGAGGAGGGGTTGATTGCTCAAGGGAAGCGGGTACCAGGCAGAGGAAGGCAAAGGAGGAAAAAAGTGAAACAACTGTAATACCATAATCAATAAAGTTTACTTATATAATGTCTTTCACATGATTAAAAAAGGAACTTAGGATTGCTAATACAATTAAGTACGTTAAATTTTTTATATTTAATACAGGGTGCACGTGATCAACTGACAATAATTTTGCATCTCATTTCACATGCTTATTAATTTTGAAAAACTACGTTTCTAAGGTTATGATTTAACATCATTGTTTCAGATATAAAGTATTAAATTCTGAAAGCAACCATCATGTCAAAGGAATACCATGTTAGATCAACCATAATTTCTGGACTGTATGCAGGGCAAACTGCTAAGGAAATTTCGGACTTCAATAGCACCCCTTTATGTACTGTTTACAACGTGAAGAAGGTGCATGATGCTGATCCTGATGTTGCCATACCAACAAGGAAATGAATAAGGTATGCAAAGATTGCACAAGTCCAGATATTGTATACAGAGTCCAGGAATCGTTTATCTTGACGTTCTGAGATAAGTAGTTCTGCCATGGATGAAGCAAGTGGCAAAGGGATGTCCTGATCTTTCAACAAGATGGTGCACCAGCACATAACACCACAAAAAGGTACAAGAATTTCTCAGTGTCAATGTTCCTAAATTCTGGTCAAAAGAAATCTGGCTGCCTGGTTCACCAGATGCAAATCCTTTAAACTACTACGTATGCAGCATTTGTGAGAGAGAATTTAATAAACAACCTCATTCCAATAAAGAAGCTGTTAAAGCGAAGACTGAAAACATGATGGATGTCCATGGATAAAGAAAACTTAAGGGTAAAAAGGGGATGGATGTAATACAACAACAATAAAATTAAATTCAAAAAAGAAAAAATAGTTCATGAAAGCATGCTCAAGATTCCAAAGTTGAATGGAATCTATTATTGCAGCAAATGAAGACCTTTTTGAACAATTTAAAAAAATAAGGACTATGTTTATGTATTTACATATAAGAAAAAAATTATTTCAAAATATAACACTTGTGGTATGTTATTTTACTAAAATTTTGCCAATTGATTGCATGCAGCCTGTATTTTATTAAGCTGTTACAAGTTATCTCAAATTATTTCCCTTTTGTTCCCCTCACCCAAGCTCCCCATTCCCTCCTGCAGTTCCACTCGCCTTAGTTTATGTCCATGGGTTGTGCATATAACTCCTCTGATTTCAGCCTTTCCTCTATTATTCTTAACTTCCCCCTGTCTATTTTGTACCTACCAACTATGTTTCCTAATCCCTATACTATTTCCCTGTTTCACTCCCTTCCCTCTTCCAGTTGATAACTGTGCCAGTGATCCCCATACCTTTGTTTCTGGTCCGATTTTGATTGTCTGCTTGGTTTGTTTTTGTTTTCCTTTTTATTTTTTAGGTTCTGTTGTTAATAGTTTTAAATACCTAGTCTTTTTAATGTTTAGTTTTTATCTTTTTCTTAATAAGTCCCTTTAACATTTCATATAATAATGGCTTAGTGAAGATGACCTCCTTTAGCTTCACCCTGTCTGGGAAGCACTTTCTCTCCCCTCCCATTCTAAATGATAACTTTACTGGGTAGAGTAATCTTGGTTTTAGATCCTTGCTTTTCATCACTTGAATGTTTCTTGCCAGTCCCTTCTTGCATGCAAAGTTTCTTTTGAGAAAGCTGATAGTCTTATAGGAACCTCTTTGTAGGTAACTTTCTTCTTTCTCTTGCTGCTTTAAAAAATTATCTTTATCTTTAACCTTTGGCATTTTAATTTTGATGTCTTGGTGTGGTCCTCTTTGTGTCTAGCTTGTTTGGAACTCTCTGGGCTTTCTGGACTTGTACGTCCATTTCCTTCTCCAAATTTGGGAAGGTTTCCTTCAATGTTTTTTCACACAAGTTTCCAATTTCTTGTTCTTCTTCTCCTTCTCCTTCTCCCACCCCTATGATTTAAATGTTGGCATATTTAAAGTTGACTCAGAGGTTCCTAAGCCTCTCATTTCTTTCAATTCTTGTTTCCACTTCTGTACTGGTTGACTGTTTATTTCTTCCTTATGTTCCAAATTGTTGACTTGAACCCCGTTTTTCTTTCCTTTACCATTGGTTTTGTGTGTATTTTCCTTTGTTTCACTTGGCCTAACCTTCACTTCTTCCCTTATGTGTTTACCATACTTATGAACATGTTAAGTCTGTGAGCATCTTTATTACCAGCATTTTAAACTGTGCATCTGTCAGGCTGGCTATTTTTCTGTGGCTTGGTTTGGCCACTGGAACCTTGATCTGTTCCCTTTTCTGAGTCATATTTCTCTATCTCTGCAACTTGACAGGCTTCTTTGTGCCTCCGTTTCTTAGGTACAGCTGTTGTACCTGTCTGGGTATTTCTTCCTTTCATCTTTTGTTTGTAAAGACTTCCAGGCAGCCTGATATTTTGGAATTTCTGGTTGTCTCTAGTTTTGAGGTAGATGTATTGTGGAGGGAGATGCAGCATGCCTACCTACACCTCCATCTTGGATCTCTCCATGAAATCTTTTATAATCGTTACTGAAATTTCATTCCAGTGAGTCAACATTGATTTGATGTACTGATAAGGCCATAAACACTGAAGGATAAGTATAAAAGCCAGAAATTCTGAGAATCAGAGATAAGTGAAGAAAATGACTTACTGGAGAGAAATTTTTAAAAATATTGCTGAAAATATAAATGATAAAAATAAAATACAGAAAATAGCTACCAAAAGTCAATTTTTTAATTAAGAGTTTATTACAGTGTAGTCATCTACTTACATATTTACCAACTTTTAAAAGACATTAAGATACTCTTACTTTTGATAAATAATTGTTAATGAATAATTTTTAAAACTGTATACCATAAACTAATAAATGTTCATTTTAGTTCATCATTAGGTTTAAATGCTGAAATAAAACATAAAATCAACTTAGACGGGCTATAAAGACTAGTTAGATGATTTAGTAGATTTAAATTTTCACTATTATTTCACCAAACATATTTACTATTAAGCATAGATGTTCACATTTTAATTCTTGTTCAAATGACTGTGAACATAAACCAACAGCATAGCAATTCTCTGAAATCAACACTGCCACCCAGTTGTAGTAAGTTTTATTACAATGAGTACTATGTTAAGCCAGAGAAAAGTACGTATGTTCAATAAACCAGATCCCAAACTTATAAACTACAGAAGCAATACCTGGGCACTAGGTATCAGACGTGGTTAACAATCAGGTTCAAAGAGGATGTACTACAGCAGCCAAGTAAATCAATTACAGCAAATACTAAATACTTGTTCCAGGTCAGTAATAAAGGCTTTTCACAATGTATGACTGCTTTATCAATAGCTTAATTTAGACAGGGCTACTCTATCTTCCTTTGTTGTGGTGGATAATTCTCAACAACACATCCGGTCACTTACACTTTTCATCTGTTTACTTAATTTATTATTACTTTTTTAAGTATAAGCAATACTGAGTGGTTTCCATATGTACACAAATTGTACTGGGAAAATATGGAGACACAATGGCATAAACTTTATACATCAAAATAAAAGAACTTTGTGTAATGATTAGGATTAACAAGGTTTGGAATATTAAATACAAATACATTAGAGCACTATACTACTTCAAAATAAGGTATTTCTTCAGTGAAAAATGTTACTGTTTTCATAGTCAAGCCAATCATTTTCGAGAGGTATCAGAAAGATGATTAATTCAAACATAATTTATTTGGTGATATAATAGGGGGGAAAAGCCACTAAAATTCCATCAGTCTTAAAGTCTGCACTATCATATATCTGCAAGACAATCTTGGGTTTATCACTTATTTTCAGTTTGATTTTTTTTCAGTAGAATGGAAACTTAAAAATATTACATATAAGGCTGGTCAGTATTATCAATGAAATTCTAAAACACATTTATAAATGCTATAGATTTATTAACTTTATTTGCTTTTGTGACTAGTGTTACTGGCTGTACTACTACATTCTTAACCATGTTCTGTTCAAATCATCAACATCCGCATTTATGACACCACTACAAGAAAACAATTTAGAAATTTGGTAAGGGCATGGTAAAGCACTTTTATAATCCAGATAATCAGGAGTGAATTGAGACTCAGTTTTTAAATCAGTTATTATTAAAAAAATTACTGCAATGCTAGATAAAATATAAAGCTTCTAATACCTGCACAAGGCATATTTTGAAATTCAAACCATACACACACATACAAATACACACATACACCTGCATAGATTAAATCTATAGTTAAAAATTTTAATCATTCAAACTTTGAAAAATAATTTTAAGTAGCTCCTTCAACTTCTAATTTCAACAACTAATATTGAATTTAAAACTCTAGGACCAGGAAATGTGTTTCTCCTTTTCCCTACTGTATTTTCCTACTGGATAGTATAACACTTCACATAGACTCAAGACTAATGTATTTTTTAAATAAGTCAGTAATGTATCTAAGTTATTAGACTTCAGAGAACATAACTGTATTTAGCATTGGGCATATATACTGTATATTTAAGAGTGGACACAGAAAAACTGCATATGTGAATACACTAGTGGTTAGAAAAAAAATCATTATTTAACTTCAGTTTTCCATAAAGCAGTCTTGAAAAGATACCTTAACTGACTTTGTGATAAAAGTAATGTTACAATGGATTGTTAAGCTGTGAAAGTCAGAATGAAAGCCAAATTATTTTAAGGGACATCAAATGAAAGTCAAATATAAGGACAGGTTAGTAAAAACTGCTCTGGAGAGTCTATGTGTCTTCTCTTTAAAATGTTATGGCACATTGGTAGTCAAGAAAGAGACCTTTACTCATTTTTTTACATAACCTAATTTGCCTGAAAATTTTGCTAGTCTTTATCATATCTATGTTCCTAATGGAAATGGAACAAGGAAAATTTTTTTATTTACTAAATTTGCTGAAACTGTAAGCAAAGTACAATTACTGGAGCCATCTGCTGAGATATAAAAACAACTCCGCATAAACCAAGTTGTTACAATAGTCAATGTAAATGAATAGTGCTTCTGATACAGTTCATTGCAGATTGTACAGCAAGGAGTACCTAAGTTTTCCATTTATTTGTTAATAAATTAATGTAAGTAAAAGGCTAACAAAACCTTCTCTCTCCAGGAAAACATTACCTCTAGGCTAATCTTCTAGGATGGTTTCCCTGGAAACCTTGTAAGAGTGGGATATCAGCTATATTTCTAAGCTACAGTTTGTGTGATAAATGTGAGCCCTGTTAGTGAGCTAAATCTGAACTGAGCAGACAGTGAGGCAGGGCTACACATGCCAAGTAGGAGGTATAGAAGAGTGGCTTTTCAGAGTGGTACATAATTTGAAACTAGGCTGTCCTGCTAAATCCTGGACACTGCCCATGTGCAGTTACAAAATATACTGTTTCCTGTGGAGCACAAAATAGTTAAGTCAGGAGGTGCCTATCCATGTATCATCTTTCCACTAGCCTGAACTATCACTTGGGAAGAATATACCTGATCCTGACATCCTGCTTTTCTATCCCATTTCTTTCAACAAAGCAGAGAGAGGCTAGTTGCCAGGTATGGTCTACGGGATCTTGTGAGTTTGAATGTCTACCCAAACCCAAGACTACTGCTGCTAGTCATGTAGAATAAGCAAAGTGATTAGTTACCCCTTAAAATATATCCTGTGGAGCAATAATATTTATAAAATGTGCTGCCAAGCCCCAGCTGGTGGTACAGTGAATAAAGCACCTGCCTGCAAACCCAAAGGCCACTGGTTTGATTCCCAGCCAGGACACATAACCAGACTGCAAGCCAGGTCTCCAGCCAGGTCTGTAGCTGTAGACAGGTGAGGGGCAACCATACACTGATGTCTGTCTCTCTTTCTGCCTCTCTCCCTTCCCCTCTCTCTGAAGATCATAAATAAAATCTACAAAAAAAAAAAAAAAAAAAGTGCTGCCAAGGGATGGATTATTTTCCAGGTTCTTTTTTTATGCTGAGATGTACCTACTGAAAACATCCTAGCATCATAAATAATCAAGAGGAATGATAAGTTTCATATACTCAAAGTTTAATCAGAGTTTGTACTACTCAGAAGGGTAGCTTCCAGGGAAAGAACATCAGACCTATGGAGTATTGAATCTGAAGTCAACCAGTATCTTCTCATTCCCATACTTCTTCTACATTATTATTATGTGTTTAGTCTTATGCCTACATCTTAAATATGTACATACATTACCATTTCTTTCTTTTTTTTTTTTTTTTTTAAGATTTTATTTATTATTTTTAAAGAGAGGGGAAGGGATAGAGGCAGAGAAAGAGAGAAACATCAATGTATGGTTGCCTTTCACCTGCCTCCAGCCACAGACCTGGCTGGAGACCTGGCTTGCAACCTGATTATGTTGCCCTGGCTGGGAATCGAACCAGCGACCCCTGGGTTTGCAGGCCGGCACCTTATCCACTGAGCCACCAGCCAGGGACATTACCATTTCTTACTTCTGCCTTTGCCATGTTACCATCCCACCTCTCACATGTTAAATGTCTCTAAAATCTGTACTCACATATCACTGACTTTAACCACCCCTAGTAACTCCTTAACTACATATCCTGAAAATCTGATGTATCAGCTCTTACAATGATTACTCACATAAAGCAATCCTCACTTGCTAATATAGCTAATGGATTTTTCTCAATCCACAATGGAACACCGTATTTCGAGGTGAAGCCAGATATTAATTCTTCCTCAGTCCCCAGTATACTCAAATTCCTGTGTTTTTCTCTCTGACCTACTGCAATTGAGGCACTTTCCAAGGTCCTACCCATATACCTTCTTTCCCTCGGTGATGTCATTCTTTCTCATGGTTCCAACTATTGCGTATGAACTATTTCCATTCTCTATGTCTACTCCATGTACAACCTCAAAACTAAACACTTCCTCTTCCTCATCTAACATTTCACATGCTTTACATTATGAAAAAAGCATGTGTAAACAAATATATTTTTTAAAAGTATAGGTTTGATTCTGAGTCTCTATAATAACTAAAACTGTTACAGTATCAAAAATAGGCACATTATGTTAACATACACAGGTCTTGTATTTGAATTAAAAAGTCAACCTTAAAAAGTTATTGTGCCTTTTATTTAGGTGAAGTGGTTAGAGATGACATTTATATTAGTAAGCACTTCTCAAAATTATTAAAAGCATGATTTATTTTTATTATAATTAATAGATAAGTATATAATTGCAATTGTTTTCCTTTTTAAAGAATGGTTTTGAAGTATAATCAACATATTGATGTACTATATAAGCACTTACATCATATGAATACAACTTACAGATCTAGTAAAGATCATCTTGAGAATTTTATGGGCCTAACTTATTTTGTTAACATTTAGTGCTCTATATGCTTCCTGTCTCTAAATTTAGCTCATTATGACTATGTAATAGCCAACTTAAGACTAAAAATTTTTTAAAATTTAAAGCTGTAAAGCTCTCAAACCCACCATATTGACTAGTGTTAACTGAATGATAAGTCAACTGAATGATAAACATACACATTTTAATTACTTCACGTATATGTTGCAGGATCTCAAATGGTTTCATTTCTAGGGGAAAATATTTAAATAATTACTCTATAAGCTGATGATTTAAAAAGAAAAGGTTAACACCAAAGTTACGCTCAACTACAATGGTATGAAGTCTAAAATTGTAACCGTAAGTCTCCAGAGTTCTCAAACCCAGACTGGACCAGTGAAGTGGTCCCACAGAAGTTGGCTTCCAAGCCTCGTAAGATTCCAATTCATTTTACCATACTATTTAAAGATTAAAGACAATGCTACAAATATGTGTGGATGCCTGCTATGTGAATCATAGTGCCAAGGCATTATAAACTACTTCAAAGTTATAAATATACAGTACTTGCTCTTAAGGAGCTACTCTAAATCTCAAGTAACTTCTGATCTACTCAGGAAACTAGACATGGATATATATAACCATACACACCTAACATAAGTTTATTTAATTACAGGTGACAAAAGAAATCCAAAGAAAGGGTCACAATTGTCCTAAAATATAGCAAGAGAAAAAGAAAACCTTAACTATGTGTCCTTTAGGACATAAGTTTCTGTATTTCATCATGCTTGATTATAGAAACCAAGTGGAAATTTATGCAAACTTTTTAAAAACAGGACAAAGCACAGTGCCAGGATTAAGAATTTCTTTTACTTTCCATGAAGCAACTGTCTAAGACACACATTTTCATTCATTTAACACAATTACTCAAAGGAACTAGAAGTATGCAAGCATAATCTAAATAAATACTCATCAAGGACAAGTGTAAAGAAAATCAGAGCAGTTGAACTTGATTAACTTTTTAACCTGAGATCTTTCTATCCTAGTGGTTCTCAAAGAGTGGCTGCAGACTCCCCAGGGTCCCCAAGACTCTTTAAAATGGTCTGGGAGATTAATATAATAATTAGAAATGCTATTTGCCTCTTCAGCATTTGACATTTATACTAATGGTATAAAACCAGTGAGGGATAAAACTGCTGGTGCCTTAGCATGGATGGTAGTGGCACCAAACTGTGTAAGTCATTGTATTCTTTGTCACCATGAACTCTAGGAAAGTCGGGGGAGGGGGTATGAAAAGCAGGTTTGCTCACAAATGTCATTGAAGCAGTTAAAATTAGTTCTATGTGACAAATCTTTTTACAAAAGGAGAGGGCAGCTCTGAGCTAGCTGCTTCTTCTAGGTGGCACCATTTTGACTTAAAAAGAAAATTAACAAACTGGTTACTCAAACTTAGGTATTTGGCAGATGTTTTCTGGAAAATGAATGAAATTGCTAATAACTTCCCACAACTTGGGATACTTTTCTGATAGAATCAATCATAGTGCTATAAACAAAAGAGATTTTGGTAACTTATTAAATGGGTCAACATTTGCAATAATCTGCTCAACATAGCAAACTAATATTTTCCAAATGACCACTGAATGGTGTCACAAAATCAAGCATGAATTAAAAAAAAAATTTTTTAATGTATCAGACAAAATGTTATTTGATACAGGTTTCAGACTCCACAATGAAACTGATCTTTAAGACCACCTATTGAATAATGTAATACCAGGGAATAGCTACAATTATCTGAAGTGACTATAAAAATATTCCTTTTACCATTACAAACTTGTGCAAGCCTATTTTTTCATATATTTCATCTAAAACAACTTATTATATGAAAATGAAACATGAAAATCTGCCTGTCTTCATTAAGCAGACATTGAAGATTTTACAAGAACGAAAGCAATGAAATATTCCTTGCCAAATTTTTTCAGTTGTTTTGCACGCACAAAAAAACACATTTATACTAATATGTAATGGAGTTTATACTGTTATTTTGAAATGACTAACTTTAATTTTATAAATTCCCAGTTTTAATTTCTAACCCAGTAAATATAAATATTGCTACAGGGTGCACATGATACATTGGCAATAACTTTGCATCTCCTTATTTCAGGTACTTCTTACTAATTTTGAAAATCTATGTTTCTAAGGTTACGCTTTAATATCATTGTTTCAGATATGAAGTATTAAATTCTGAGAGCAATCATCATGTCAAAAGAATATGATGTTAAAGCAACCATAATTTCTGGACTGCATGTAGAGCGAACTGCTAAGGAAACCGCAGGCTTCAATAGCATCCATTTACGTACAGTTTACAACGTGAACTGTACTGATCCTGACGTCATCACACCAACAAGGGAAATGCATACGGTACGCAAGGATCACACAAGTCCATATATTATACACAGAATCCAGAAGATTATCAATGATGATGCAGGATGGTTTTTTGTTTGTTTTCAGAGCTGTACTTCAATTATTTTTTCTCTTAAATATTTTTTATTTATTTTGCTAATACAGTTGTCCCGATTTTACCCCTTTTCCCCCCTCCACCCAGTACCCAATTTCCTCTGGCAATGCCCCGCTTAGTGCACATTCATGTGTCATGCATATAAGTTCTTTGGCACCTCCATTTCCTTTATTTTTCTTAATATACCTCTGTCTATTCTGTAATCACCAATGTGTGCTATTTTTTTTCTTTCACATCCAGACAATTCACCATTTAATTACTGCCTTCTGTCAGCTTCTCAAACCATATTAACACAAAGTTTTCATTATTTCAAAATGCTTATGTTAATTCCTTTGTTTAAAGAATTAGTAATATAAATTGTAATATTACCAAACACACGCAAAAACACATTTACACAGATACATATTTTTACACATATTTAAAGTACATGCTGGATTTTGAAGAGTTAATAAAAAAAATTAAAATATGCCAATAGCTTACATAATTATTACATTATTAAATGATAGTTATTTTAGATATATTGTAGCAAATTAAGCAGTTTTTTTTCTTAATACTTATTTTACTCTGGAATGCTACTTTTGTAAAATATATCACAGAAATGGTGTATTGCAGAACTCACTGTTATGAAAGTTATCCTACAGACATTGCCAAACCCATAGTAAAAATGAATTTGGTTTTTGAGTCATATCCTCACCCCTCCAACAATACAACTCAACTTTATTTTAAGCTACTGGAACTACAACTTATACTTTTTGGAGTTTTCCATCTTAAATAGATTGGGTATTTTTTGGTTGTGCAAGGTCTTATTTCTTTCAATACCCTCTGTTTTACCTCTACATGTGGTTTTACAAGTTGAAGCCTTCAGAAATAATGGCATTTGTATTGCTCAGCTGGTCCCCAGAGTAAAAATTATTATGTCTACTATATTGAGGTAAAAAATAAAAATCCCAAGGATTTAAATAATTTTGTAGAATAGTATTCTAGTTATTTTTTAAACTTTTGGTTGATTTCCTATGTGGTCCTAAACCCCTGAACTATTTAGAGTCTGTTGAGGTAGAGATTAGGTATGTACACATTTCAAAAATAAAGTTTGCTACAGCATTAATTCATTTTCCCAAGCATCCCCAGTTTGGAGGCCTTCATAACTGAAAATTTATATTTCCATGATCTATTTGAAAGGCATCTCATCTAACTTTCATGCTAATATGAGACTATATATTATCTATATACATGAATCATATAGTTTAGTAGTTTGCATTCCATCCAAATTGGTCTTCATTCTCAGCATCTTTTCTAACTTAAAGATTGACTGATTTCACAACACACCAACCAGGTGGTTGCTATTTAAAACATAAATTGCTAACAAAATCTATATATTACACACCCACAAATGAACACATATTTTGTAACAGTGAATAAGCAAGACAAAATGTATTCTATGTAATATACATTCATTTTCTTATTTTCTTCTTCCTTAACTGCATTCGATTTTTCTGAGTTATTACAAGTAACCTTATTTTCCCATATTGTGAAATAATTCCAGTCTAAGAAAACTTAACCTGTACAAGTAGTATACAAAATTATTCCTTACTTAGTAAAATCTATTTATAACAAGATCATTTTAAAGCATTCATAAGTTAAAGTTGGTTCTTATCCATTGAGCTGCCCTATGTCTTTTGATTGGTGCATTTAATCCATTTACCTTTAAGGTTATTATAGATAGGTACTTATTATCTATTTCTCCTTTTTGTAACTGTGTTCCTCTCTTTCTTTCTCTGTTTTTTCATCTTCTTAAAGCAGACCCTTTAGCATCTCTTGCAATACTAGTTTGGTGGAGATATATTCTTTTAGACTTCTTTTGTCTGGGAAACTCCTTATTTCACCTTCCTTTTTGAATGACAGCCTTACTGGGTAGAGTACTCTTGGTTACAGGCCTTTGTTTTTCATTGCTTAAAATATTTTTTGCCATTCCTTTCTTGCTTGCTCTGTTTCTGTTGAGAAATCAGCAGAATCAGCTGATAACCTTATGGGAGCACCCTTGCATGTTATTAGCTGTTTCTCCCTTGCTGCTTTTAGGATTCTCTCCTTGTCTTTGAAATTTACCATTTTAATTAGGATATGTCTTGGAGTGGGCCTGTTTGGGTTCATCTTCATTGTGACCCTCTGTGCTTCCTGAGCTTTCATGACTTTTTTTCTCCTCAAGTTAAGAAAGTTTTCTGTCATTACTTTTTCAAACAGATTTTCTATCCCTTGCTCCCCTTCTTCTCCTTCTGGTAGCCCTATGGTACAGATATTATTACGTTTCATGCTGTTTTGCAGCTCTTTTAAAACATCTTCTTTTTCAGTATTTTTTCATTTTGTTGCCCTGCCTGGGAATTTTTTTCTACATTGACCTCTAGCTTGATGATCTGATCCTCTGCTTTCTCTCGCCTGCTTTTGATTCCTTCTACTGTATTCTTCAATTCAGAAATTGTATTCATTTCCTCCTGGCTCTTATTGATGGTTTCTATGTCCTTTTTGATGCTGGTGTAGTTCTCAGTAAGTTCCTTGTAGCTTCCCTGGACTTCTTCGTAGTTCCCCTGGAGCTATCTGTTTTCTTTGAACTGGCTAAGCTCATTGAGCTTCTCTATCATCATTATTTTGAATTCCATGTCTGATAGGGTGCTTGCCTCTATTTCATTTTGCACTCTTCCTGGGAATTCCTCCTTTCCATTTGCTGACGGTTTATTTCTTTGTCTCCCCATTTTAGGTGACTCTTATTTGTTTCTACTTCTTGGATTGGTCTGCTTACTGTCTTAGACCTTCTGTGGTGCAGAGGAGCACTTTATTCATTTCCTGGCTCCATGCTTGGTGAGGAAAGTCAGCTTAAGTTCCAGTCTGGGCCTAGTCAGCCAGTTGGAGACTACCAGAGATCCACTGTCTTTGTCTCCTTTAGTTGTTAATCCAATCAGCATGTGATCAGTGGTCAGCTTTAAGAACCTCTGAGTGGGGCAGATGAATTCAGTTGTTAATCCAATCAACCTGTGATCTGAGGTTTAGGCACTGCTGGGTGGGTGGTGGGGCTGTGGCTTCTCCCAGGCTACCACCCTTTGGAGAATGGCCTGCCAGCTGTATAGGGGATGGGTCAGCCCTGGACTCACAGGCTGCTTCCTCAACTCTCCCTCTAAAGCCACTGCCCCAAACTTTCCCCAAGCATCTCTAGTCCACTCTGCCCTTTCTCCGCTCAAGCCTAGGTTAGGTCGGTGCCACTGTATTTTCGTGTGTGGTCCCTTTAAGAACTCAGTCTCTCAGTCAAGCCAGCTAACCCTGGCTGCTTTTTGCTTTTCATAGCTGGGTTTTACTCTCAGCTTTGTTGCTGTAGTCTGGGAAGCCCAGTTATGGGTTTAGATCCCACTCTTCTAAGGTGGAACCCAGGGCTGCTAAAATGTTTCTCCTCCCCTTTTGCTACTGCCCCTGGGAACCCTGCCAGCCCTCTTGCATCTCCACACTTCCTACCAGTCACATTGTGATGAATTGGCCTCTTGTATTCTGTCCGTGGTAATAAGGTTTCTCTCCAGTTGGTGTTCTCCTCGTTATTCCAGATTGTTTCTCCCCATTTAAGTTGTAATTCCAGTTTGGTGTTGGGAGGAGATTGGTATAGCTTCACTTACTCCTCCACCATCTTGGTCCTCCTACCTTGATGTTTTAAGAGAAATAGTTGTACGGTGGATGAAGCAAGTCATGAATGGAGGTCATTTGATCTTTCAACAAGATGGGGCACCAAACAGTAAAATTCAATTTAATAAATAAATAAAATAAAAATGACAAAAAAAAAGATAGTGCACCAGCACATAAGGTCAAAAAGGTGCAAGAATTTCTCGGTGTCAATAGTCCTGAATTTTGGTCAAAGATTTCTGGTCGCCTAGTTCACCAGATGCAAATTTTTAGACTATTATGTATGCAGCATTTGTGAGAAATTAATAAACAACTTCATTCCAAAAAAAGAGGCTGTTAAAGCTAAGACTGAAAACATGATGATGTCCATGGATAAAGAAAAGTTAAGGAAAGCGTGTTCAAGATTCCGAAGTTGAATCAAGTCTATTACTGCAGCAAATAGACACTTTTTTGAACAATTAAAAAAACAACGACTATGTTTATGCATTTACATATAAGAATAAATTTATTTCAAAATATAACACATTTGTGGTATGCTGTTTACTAAAATTTTCCACTTTATTTCAGGCACCCTATATATTTATGTCTACATATACAAAAACTCTTTTAAGTCCTCAATAATTTTTAAAAACATAAAGAGGATCAGAAAATGTAAGGGTTTCAGAGAACAAAATGTTTGATAACTAGCCCTGACCAGTGTTCCTCAATTGGCTGAGCATCATCACATAAACTGGAAGGTCTGCTGTCTGATTTCTGGCCAGGGTCAGGGCAGGGCATATGCCTGGGTTGAGAGGGTTTGGTCCCTGTTCAGGGTATAAGCAAAAGGCAACCAATTGATATTTCTCCCTCATTTCAATTATTTCTCTCCCTCCCTTCCCTCTCTAAAGAAAAATAAAATCTTTTATTTATTTAATTTTATTGTTTTACTTTTTAAAAGATTTTATTATTTTTAGAGAGAGGGAAAGGGAGAGAGGCAGAGAGGGAGAGAGAGACATCAATGTATGGTTGCCTTTCAGCTGCCTCCAGCTACGGACCTGGCTGGAGACTTGGCTTGCAGCTTGGTTAGGTGCCCTGGCTGGGAATCGAACCAGCAACCTTTGGGTTTGCAGACAGGTGCCTTATCCACTGTGCCACCATCCAGGGCAATAAATGAAATCTTTTTTTAAAAGTTTTACAACTACTGTTTTATAATGCTTAACTATATAACCTTATTGCCTTTTCCCCCTGGCACAGAATTTACCATAACCATTAGGGAAATAGATCATTCTGTGGTGTCTCCAACACACTGACTGATAGCTATATGTGTTTCCATTTCAGCTGTGCAGCTGGCATGGTTTGTTAACTTTCCAGTGCTTAGCAGAAAAGGATATATATTCAGGCAGGAAGGCTGAATCTTAGTACTTAGCGAGAACCATCGGATCCTCATTTCTTCACCTGTGATGTAGCTGTGAGAAGTGACAGGTGAATTTGCTTTCCACTTTGTATAGTTTCCACGTTAACCTTCGTATTACTTACAGGTATGTTTTTTCATTGTTAGCAACTTTTATTTCTTTAATAAGTTTTAAAATTTCAACTTGAGATGGACTCTACAGGCCTTTAAAATGTCCTTTTAAATTTTATTTATAATTGGTTAATCTTTAGTCAGATTGTTTTGGGGGAATTCATTTTTAACTCATGTATAGGTAAAATCTTACAGTTTTCAAAGTTTTCACTATTGGCAGAATTGGTAAACTAGTATACACTGTGCAATACAACGTAAACTTTTGCAGTTAAAAATAATTTAAATTATTAGTGTTTACCTTTTTTGGTGAGACAGCTTTTACATTTATTAAAATATAATTTTATCTGTGATTGAAAGAATAACAATTGTCTGATTTACCGTACTAATTAAATGGGCAATAATAATTGGAATGTGACATTGTATGTTTGAGTTTTAGTTCTTGATATATTGATTATTCTTTAGCTTTTTGTTTAAAGTATTCCTAGGTAAAGTGATCTGAATAGATTATTAACATAGAATAAAGCAATAAAATTCTTTGTTGTGGAGAAGGTTGAAGGTGGTTATTACTCTAGACTTGGAAATAATCTTTTAATGTACTGTTTGCCATCATTTACTTTTCATTGGAGAGAATAACCTAGGTTCTACTAACAAAGCACAGAACGAACACTGCCAAGTTCATGGAAACTCATGACAGAGTCTTGTACACTTATATCCTGGCTTTTCTTTCTCACCTCATGTTAATTATAATACTCCTAAAACATACTATGTGTGTTGTCCAACATCAAGATTGTTAAGCCAAGTTATTTTGTACAACTTTAACTAATTGTGTGCTCTTTTAAAATGTTACTTTGATGACAGTGGCCTGGAAGAAGACTAAAAATGTATGATAAATAAAATATTTTACAAATCTCAAATAAATTATAAAATTATGACATCTTTGCTCATCAGAGATTTCTAGAGACCTGTTTTTAACCTTGGGTGCATTCATAATGTTTCTCAATAATTTTTCAATTACTGTTAATAGTCACATAACCAGGGCCACCATTCTTCTACTGAACAATTTAGTAAAGACATTTATAATTTAATGTCTATTTTTCAACTCTACTTCTTACTTTGTTTTTAATCACCTTTAAAATATAATATGTGAGACCTTAGGAATTATTTTAAAACCCTTCCTTTTACCAATTAAGAAATTTAGATCCACAATAAAAAGGTGATATCCTTAAAAAATGGGACACTATATTTAAATGTGGACTTGAGTAGTGATCTAAGGATGTAGCACTAACTGAACAAAAGCCTCACTCAGGACCTAGCCCAGGCTGAAAGGTACTTTCTCCAGTTTCTCGTCTGTCTTATATTTATGATCTTTAAGAACCTAAAGAATGTTAGGTGTTTTTATAAAGACACTTTTTTCCCTTTTAGCATCTAGCAGACTTTAGTAACTTGTATATATTAAATGAACACGATTTAAACATTCTAAGTTTGAAGGAATAATAATTGAAATGTGACATTATATGCTTGAGTTTTAGTTCTTGATATATTTATTGTTCTTTAGCTTTTTACCTACACGTGAGTTAAATATGAATTCCCCCAAAACAATCTGACCAAAGGTTAACCAATTATAAATAAAATCAAAAACGTTCTAGTCAAAAGGACATTTTAAAGCCCTGTAGAGTCCATCTCAAGTTGAAAATTTTAGAACTTGTTTAAAAAATAAAAGCTGCTAACAATGAAAAAACATACTTACAAGTGATATGAAGGTTAACGTGAAGACTATACAAAGTGGAAAGCAAATTCACCTGTCACTTCTCACAGCTACATCACAGGTGAAGAAATGAGGATCCCATGGTACTCATTAAGTACTAAGATTCCGCCTTCCTGCCTGAATATATATCCTTTTCTGCTAAGCACTGGGAATTTAAGAAACCATGCCAGCTGCACGGCTGAAATGGAAACACATATAGCTATCAGTCAGTGTGTTGGAGACACCACAGAATGATCTATTTCCCTAATGGTTACCCACATGTCATCAATAATGAAAAAGTGTGTATTAATAGTCCTATGGGACAAATAAACAATTACTGCCTATGGAGATGCTGGATAGTAACTGAATAGTTCAGAGAGAATTTTAAATTGGAATTTTATGTCAAATATTACACTAGGCAGCAACTAGACTATGTCAAACATTACACTAGGTAGCAACACGGTAGCATTTCTGTCCTTACCCCTTCATCTGACACATGGAAGACTTGTTAGTCAACTCTGACAGAAAAAAGATGAGATTACTCTCACTGAGGAAACCAATCATAATTTATTTGAAGATTATAAATATATGCTAGAAATAAAAATGGTAGAAAATAATCTATAAGGCCAATAATGCAAAACAGATGTTCAAATTAAGACGACGAAATTTAGGACATTTCCACCTTATGAAAGGGTAATGTTTTAAATGCTTCACTATAAATTGCATGGATGAGATTTAGAATTTATGTTCTTATAAAATCAATGTTGGCAGCTCAAAATGCATGAAATTCCAGTTCATGTTCTGGAAATACTACAACTTACAATTCCAGTAGAATGTACTGCTAAACACCTATACGACACAGAAACATAAAATGTAATAACTTATTAGAAGTCTATCACTGAGGGTAAAATCTTAATTAGACTAATTAGAAGAACTAGAATTTTCTTTCAGGTGTATTCTAAAATGAGTATATAAGCGCCTCATTCATTCCTGAGATGACTGAATAAGAATCAGAAAAATTTTAGAATTTCTGAGTAATAACAGAGTTCTAAATTAATGGAAAACAGAGAAACAGAAATAGGTTCCCCTGGGATTAAGTGACAAGAGAGAGATCATAGAAAATAGTAGGTGAAGAGTTTCTTGTAACCACCACTAAATTATATCGTTAACTCAGGACGACTGGTTAAGTAAATCCTCAGAAGGGAAGGAGCATGAGGTGTGAAGGCAGGTGCTGTGTCAAGATCTTCATATACAGATAGTCATAAACTGGTCTGATTTCATCATTTCAAATGAGCTATCAATGAAAGGCAGTGTGGTGCAATGGAGTGTGTTTTGGGGCTTGGTCTGTTAATAGCTAGGTGGCTTTTGCCAACTCTGCTTCTCTAAATGTTTCCTCATGTAAAAACAGGATGAAGCAGGTATTTGCAAAACTGCTGAGATGAAATGTAATACATAGTATTAATAAATGCTGCTACTCCTACACAGCAAAATTTAAGGTACCATCCATCAGAACAGAGTAAGTGAAATTAAGTACAACTAGAAGTTCTGTTAGACTTAAATTAAATAACAGATAAAATTCCATTATCCATTGGAGAACACCTTAGTATCTGCACATAGGAAATAACTAGCACGATGCCTCATTTTTCTGTCAAAACTCAGCTCATGCAGCAGCTGTTCAAGAAAGCCTTCCAGGGACCTCTATTCCCTATTGCCCATAATTCCATATTCTGTAGTTTGTACAAATTAATGTGGTGGCACTTACTATTATATTGTAACTCATCAGCTTTCCATAGACTCTGAGTTCCTCGATGCCAATGACTTCACCTCATTCAACATTGCATTTTCAAAGGTATCAGTGACTGGCATGTAGTAAGTCACTGTAACAATTATGAATTGTGCAGTCTACGTCTTAAGTAGTATAATTATAACATAATACTTGATGGACAACCACAAAATCTAATGTAGTGGAATTAAATTTAATATTTTAGTAAAAGATAGGATATTAGGCATATACACAAATCTGATTTAATCCATGCCAAAGGAAACCAGGAGAGGATCAATAAAAATCAAACATCAAGACTTAAAACCCATCCCTGGCCAGCCATCTCAGCTGGTCAGAGTTCCACTGATACACCAAGGTGTGAGTTAAGATTCCCAGTCAGAGAACACGTAAGAATCAACCAATGAATGGAACATGCCTCTGTCTTCCTCTCTTCCTCCCTCTCCCAAATTAATAAATAAACAACTTAAAACCCTTAACCTCTTGTGCATTTCTACTCCCTTACTATTACATGGTAAATATATGTAAAGGCCGCTGAATGAAAGAGTTGTTCTTGGTTTTGAGACCTTGGGAAATTAACATTAGTAACGCAATTTTCAGAAAACAAATGTTCACAGACATCTACAGCAAAATGGACTTCAATTGTATGGTGGAGAGCTCTCGTGCTGTTTCTTAAATATCCAAAATTTCCTGCAATGGAATTCGAGCGTGTAAACCTGTTAGTGGTGTGAATGGTTCAGGGCTATTACCTGCCTCAGACCTACTGATGGGATTTTTGTTTCACTTTTCCTGTGTGTGCGAGTGCAGAGATCTTGGTTAGTACACGTTACTGGAAACACCACTGACTTACGACTCTACGTTACGTTCTAAGCAACAAGTCTCAGCAGGACACCGGAGGGCCTTCGGTAATTTGCGTGCCTCTGTTTCTACAAGGGGTGATCGTTGGGGCTTCTACCGCCGCCCGCAAGCTGCGAACTGGGCTTCCCGGGCCGGCGCGGCGGGGAACAGGTCCCGCCTGGCCCTGGGCGCGCAGCCCCGCTCTCCCGGGTAGGCGCTTCGGAACAGCGCACCAGTGAAGCCCCTGCCAGCCACCCCACCGCGAACCCTCAGGAAAAAGCGAACCCCGCGCCTCGGCGGAACTGCGCCGCACTTACTTAGAGCTGCTCGCAAACTGCGCAGTCTGCGGCGAACAGGCAACCCGGCGCCGCGAAGCAGCGTCCCCCCTTGCCGCTGCCGTCACTTCTCATCGTTCTCTTCCAGCCAAGGGGCCGCCGCCGTTTACTCAGCCTAGCCCGCAGGTTCCGCGGCCCCACTCTCGACTCCTCCGCTTCCGGCCCACACTCGGTGTCGCGGGCAAATACCCCCGCGACTCCCACATCACCTGCTCTCCGCCTCTCCCCTAGTACTGGCAACCTGGTTTCCCCCTCCTGGGCATGCGCAGAAATCGAGGCCGGAGTCACCGAAACGGTGGCCGAGAAGGGCAAAATTTGTCGGCCTCGCGTCACAGGCACTCGCGTAATTGCGAAGCTTCTATCGACCCTTCGCCTTGGACGGGGAGCCGCGAGGGATCCAAGGTGACAGTAAGTATATCCCGGCCTTCCGCCGTAGATCCGAGCCTCTGGGGTGAGAGCTCGAAGCCCACCAGATTTCTCTCCTGAACGCAGTTCTTTGAAAAGAAAGTATCTGCATTATAGGATTGTTAGGAGTAGGGGAGTCCCTGTAGTTTGAAGAGCTTCCCTAACTATTTCTCTCTTTCTGGTTTCTCCCAAGCCAGTCTTCTCCATCTGTCAGAGTGGACCATCATGGGGACAGGTGTAGATTTTGTGAGGCCAGAACCTAGCAAGCATTAGGGGGGCCTTTTAAAGTAAAAGAATGCAAAATTTTCTAATTTCTGCAAATTTTACTGATGTACAAGACCAAGGAAACATTGCTAGGATCACTCCCCGGGCCTTGGAAGTGACCACACAATTATACCCCTGAGTCAGAGTTTATTAGCTTCACAGTCAATCCCCATCCTCACCCCCGCACTTAATTGTACTGGATTATTTATTTACAGATGCCTGGCCCCCTATCACTTGGTTATTTTCCTATTTGTGTACAGTTTCATGTATATAGAATATGTTGATTTCTGCTACCAAATCAAGAACCCCAGAACAAAGCCAGGCTCTTGCTAAAGCTTGCTATTGTAAATAAACTAACAATCATAGGACCGCTATAGGATTCTTAATTAAAAACCCTTGATTCTCTTTGAACAAAGCATGAGCAAGGCTAAAATAATAAAATATTGGTATAAATCAACAGCTCATGAAAGATAACGACTGTTTGTTTTCATCTCTTAATCCTGCATACCTAGAGCAATTATTATATCATAGTAGGTGCTCAATAAAAGTTTGCCTAAAAACTTTGAGTCCTTGAACAGATACTAGAAGAGTCTGTAGCTGATTTTTGGGCATGCAGCTCTTTGTATTATGAATTACATATTATATTAATTACAATTATATATATGAATTGTTTTATTTCTGTATTGAGAGACAAGAACTCACATCAAAATTGTGTCCCCATGAAAAACAAACAGGAATGGGCAGCCTTGAACAGTATTGTAAAACGCCAATTCTTTCATTTAACAACAATTTGGGTCGAAAGATGATGCCCTCTTCAACCCGCGCTTTCACAATCAACTCTCGAGATATGTATTGGTGCCACTGTTTACAAACAGGGAACAGAACTGAGAGGCTGCCCGTTGCTAACGAGCGGCAAAGCAGAGGGCTCAGGCTTATTCATGGTCTAAGTGAGGAGCCAGTGCAGAGTGTTCTTGGGTCTCGCTCAGCGACGAAATCAACTCTCAGGGGTCAACCTCTTGCAAAAATCACCACTGCTTTGAAAGGCTATTAGGCGCTGTGCTACTCTACTACCAAGGATGTCTCAGGTCCTTCGCAGCCTCCCGAGGTGCCCGGTTCTTCAGCCAGCGCTCTCACTCCTACGACACCTTTGCTTTCCCAGGCTCCAGGTGCAGCTGCGCCTGCGCAGGTCCTTTCCCTGACGTCACGGCCTCCCCGACTGCAATCAACCTGCGCACTTGCGCGGCGAGCCGCTGGAGGAACCGGCTCTTTGAGCTTCGAGTTCAGATTTGGCGGTGGTGCCTCAGTGTTCGCGTCAGGTAGGGAGTTTTGGGGCAGCCGGCCCAGGAGGTGCCTCGGAGTCCGCGGAGTGAGCCAAAGGTGAAGTCTGGGCAGGCGGAGGCTGGGCAAGCGTGCCCAAAGCAGGAGGGGGGACCATCTCTCCTCTTCAGTTCTACAGATGCTTTGAAAAGTTTATTTTTCTTATCTCCAGACAAAAGTTCTTTAGTGTAACCTTCCCCTGGATAGGTGAGTGGTACGGATCACATTGGTAATCGCGCAGTGTTAGAAGCTGGGCCTTTGGTTCGGGCTCCTGACCTAGATCCCAACCCCTGAGAGAGATTTGTTGTTTAGATAGGTGTTGGTGGCTTTAATTGCATTCATTCTGATTCCGAGGACTACACTCCCCCAAATGGGCACCCTTAGCCTCAGAGAAGGAACGGGGTTTGTCTAGGGCCAGGGATTCCTCGTGATCTATTGGAGGTTTTGTTTGGAGGCAGAGAAGGGATAAGACCGCTCCAGTGATTTTGCAGGATTTGAAAGGAGAAACTATAGGCTTGGAGGGTATTACTACTTTGTTTCTTTTCTTACGCTTGTCTTTCATTAAGGTACTGGATCTCCCTCAGGCTTTAGGCATTTTCTTACCACTGATTTCTTAATGCTGAGATTTTCTGCAAATACCACAAAGTGCTGTGGAAGATAGGGTACTGTAAACGCTTTGTCTCATAGGGAAGAAGCACATCATCATCTCGTCCAGGGTTGCACAAAGGAACTTCAGTTGTACCACTTTCTCTCCGATAAAATAGCGTTGAATCACTTTGAAATCTTAATATTGTATCACAATACATTAAGTAAAAATATTTAAGTCTATTCGTGTTATCCTCATTTTGGAACCCTTCTTATTTGCATAGCAGTCTTACATGCATGTATATCTACACCTATAGCTAGATTTTAACATTAGTATAAAGTTTTTGAGTCTTTACCTGGGAATTGTTGAGGAAAACTGACTGAGACCATGCAGAATCTACACAGAGATTGGAAACTGCATACCAATATTTGAACACTTAAAGAAGTATTTCTTCACAAATTTATTATAACATATATAAATTATAAAAATAACATTATATACTAGAATGTACTTTTGAGAGGCAGGACAATGAACATACATAACCAGGTGGTACATTCAGTTATGCAAATGAGACAGCAAGGGGAAACAGTTACTGTATTCAGAGATAAAAATCTTAAGAATGTAATCTCATGGGTTTATCTCCTGGTCTAACTGACTCAGTAGAAGTGGGATTTCCTTTGTTGGAAATTAGATTGAAAAATGTAGTTTTTTCTCCTCTAGACCAATAAATGTGAATCTTTCCCAGTGCAGTCATAACTGCCGAATGTTTTTAACCAAACTGAATGTCTGCAGTTGTGCACACTTGTGCTTGTGTGTCTATCCCTTGGTATTCCCTAATAGGTTTCCCAGGATCTCAACTCTAGGTGTTCAGTAAATCATTCAACAACCAAACCTATCTCACCAATCACTAGTGACACAAATTACAAAATGATTTCTAACTTCTAGAGACTGACAGTTTAGTAAATGTGGTACAGTAGTTAGCCATTCCATTCCTCCTGCAAGATAATGTAGCTTTGTACTGATAGTATATGTGATTGTTTTTGTTTTCTGGAGTGGGGAATTTTATGGTCTCTCCACTATAGCAAGCAGATCCCCACATTCCCTGTGACAGTGCTCTGGGCTCTGGGCTACATGGGAAGTGCCAGGAGGTATCTGAAAACACAGGATAAAAACAAAGTCTGTTCTTGGAGTATACATTTTTACTTGAAGTCTCTTTGAAAATCTAGGGTTACATAGTTTAAACTATATTAAAATAATTTGGATACTTTATAGATTCTAATAGATGAATACATAAAATGTCAAAGAAATTTCACACTTCTTGTGACTGCTTTAGCAAATATTCTAGAACTTAGCACACAGTAACATACCTGTTATTTTATCCCTAACTTCAGTGAAAAGTTTGTGTCATAACATTTTGTTTTTATTTTTGTAAAAACACTTAGCATTTTATAATTAGTTCCCATTGTCATCACAAGAAAACATCCAAACCTGTGAGAATTTTTATGAGTTTATTTAAGCCAAACTAGGAAGCAAAACCAACAAATTGAGAAAGTGCTGTGGGAAAATGGACCTTATTTTGTACATTATAATCAAAATATAAAACATACGTGAAATCCATTGGTGATAGATTGGGGAGGCAGAAGCAGGGACTTCTCTGAGATTAGTTAAAAAGTGAAATGATAGATGCATACTTCTTTTGCATAGGTGGGTACTGGATAGTTAACAATCAACAAATAATGTGATAACAATAACAATGAGAGGATTTATGGTCTTCCCACAGTGCTGTTGTGCGTATGTGTGTGGGAGGGCGGGTAGTCTGGAAAAAGGGAAAGTATTTTGTTACTGCAAAGTCATGTTTACCAGGTGTGTTCTCCTACATTGGAAAAAACAAACAAACAAACAGACAGGCTTAGTTAAGGTGAAGATTGACCTTTTTTTAGGGAAAAATACTGCCTTAAGACATGACTACCTGTTCTGAACTGCTTTTAATTAAAAAGTTTTCATTTCAGATTATCATATGTGGTTACCTTAGGTC
The DNA here is from genome assembly GCA_004026585.1 of Noctilio leporinus. NCBI lineage: Eukaryota > Metazoa > Chordata > Mammalia > Chiroptera > Noctilionidae > Noctilio > Noctilio leporinus. The sequence continues at coordinate 72,672 of PVIW01005116.1, forward strand.
TCTGATTTTGTAAGGCCACCACACAGGCCTCCTCTGAGCTTGTCAGGTTTCAAATGTGGCCCCCTTTTGCCCACACCATTATGTCCCTTTTTCTTTACAGGATGTATGCTCTCGTAAGGCAGTCCCCCACTGTAGATGCCCATAGCACAGCGCCTGGTTCTTGTACAGTCAATGAATGGTTGGGTTGGGGGTGGCGGTGGGGGGTGGGTAACTGTCAGGGGATATAAACAAAAAAGTGTACTAATGAATTTAAATTTATAAAACTGTAGATAACTACGATAAAAATATAGAGTTATAAGAGATGATAGGTCAAGGAAGGATTTTATGGGGAGGGTATTCTGAGTTAGGTTTTGAATTCCAGAGTGATTTAGCATATCTAGCAGTGAAGAGGTAGACGTAAACATAGATATAAGCTTTGTTAATCTGAAAGAAGATACCTTTTGGGGGGGATGGGGAGGGCCCTATCTATGTAAGAACTCAAACTTTATACAAAACCAAATTTCAGTTCAGTAAGCTAATGATTTGTTGAAAACATCTATTTTAAGAAGTTTGTTTCTGGTACTGTGTGACAGAGAAGAGAAACATAAGAAAACTCCTTACTTCAGGAGCCCAGAAATTTAGTCAGTTCAGCCTTATTTGTTATTATCAATAGTTGGAATAATTAATTTCAATAGAAGCTGCAATTTAGAGACAAAAATAATAAAAATGATTAATTTTAATATTTTAAATGCATAGAATGGGACTACTGATACTTTAATAATTATTAAATAGCATTAAGGTAAATTAGTTATTAAATGTAGAAATTGAAAAAGGACATAATTTGTAGCATTTATAGCATTGATCTGTTTTCATTTAGCAAATACGAACCAGGTTTTCTGTAAGTTCTTTATGTTAAATATTTAGTTGATGTTTAACTTTTGACTTAAAGTTACTCTCTTTCTGTTTTATTAGTTGAACCAGAGGATTCACCGTTGCTTCAATGGCTGCCTCACAAACCTCACAGACTGTTGCATCTCATGTTCCTTTTGCAGATTTATGTTCAATTTTAGAACGGATCCAAAGAAGTAAAGGACGTGCAGATAAAATCAGATACTTCAGGGACTTTTTAGATTCTTGGAGGAAATATCATGATGCCCTTCATAAGAACCAAAAAGATGTTACAGACTCTTTTTATCCAGCAATGAGACTTATTCTTCCTCAGCTAGAAAGAGAGAGAATGGCCTATGGGATCAAAGAAACTATGCTTGCTAAGCTTTATATTGAATTGCTCAATTTACCTAGAGAGGGAAAAGATGCCCTTAAACTTTTAAATTATAGAACACCTACTGGAACTCATGGAGATGCTGGAGACTTTGCAATGATTGCATACTTTGTGTTGAAACCAAGATGTTTACAGAAAGGAAGTTTAACCATACAGCAAGTAAATGACATTTTAGACTCTATTGCCAGCAATAATTCTGCCAAAAGAAAGGATCTAGTAAAGAAGAGTCTTCTTCAACTTATAACTCATAGTTCAGCACTTGAACAAAAGTGGCTTATACGGATGATTGTGAAGGACCTAAAGCTTGGTGTTAGTCAGCAAACTATATTTTCTGTTTTTCATAATGATGCTGCTGAGTTGCATAATGTCACCACAGACTTGGAAAAAGTCTGTAGGCAACTGCATGATCCTTCAGTAGGACTCAGTGATATTTCTATCACTTTATTCTCCCCCTTTAAACCAATGCTAGCTGCAATAGCAGATATTGAGCGAATTGAGAAGGACATGAAAAACCAGAGTTTCTACATTGAAACCAAGCTAGATGGAGAGCGTATGCAAATGCACAAAGGTGGTGATGAATATAAATATTTCTCACGAAATGGATATAAATACACAGAACAGTTTGGTTCTTCTCCACAGGAGGGTTCTCTCACACCATTCATTCATGATGCATTCAAAACAGATATACAGATTTGTATCCTTGATGGTGAGATGATGGCCTACAATCCTAATACACAGACTTTTATGCAAAAGGGAAATAAGTTTGATATTAAAAAAATGGTAGAAGATTCTGATCTGCAAACTTGTTACTGTGTTTTTGATGTATTGATGGTCAATAATAAAAAGCTAGGACATGAAACCCTGAGAAAGAGGTATGAAATTCTTAATAGTATATTTACACCAATACCAGGTAGAATGGAAATAGTGCAAAAAACACAAGCTCATACTAATAAAGAAGTAATTGATGCTCTGAATGAAGCAATAGATAAAAGAGAAGAGGGAATCATGATAAAACATCCTCTGTCAATTTATAAGCCAGATAAAAGGGGTGAAGGATGGTTAAAAATTAAGCCAGAATATGTAACTGGACTGATGGATGAACTGGACATCATAATTGTCGGGGGCTACTGGGGTAAAGGTGCACGTGGTGGAATGATGTCTCATTTTTTGTGTGCTATAGCAGAGAAGCCCCCTTCTGGTGAAAAACCATCAGTGTTTCATACTCTTTGCCGTGTTGGCTCAGGTTATACCATGAAAGAACTATATGATCTGGGTTTGAAATTGGCCAAACATTGGAAACCTTTTCATAAAAAAGCTCCACCAAGTAGCATTTTATGTGGAACAGAGAAGCCAGAAGCATACATTGAACCTTGTAACTCTGTCATCGTTCAGATTAAAGCAACAGAGATTGTTCCCAGTGATATGTATAAAACTGGCTGCACTTTGCGTTTTCCACGAATTGAAAGGATAAGGGAAGACAAAGGGTGGCACGAGTGCATGACTCTGGATGACTTAGAACAACTTCGAGGGAAAGCATCTGGAAAGCTTGCATCCAAACACTTCTGTGTTGGTGGTGATGATGGACCACAAGAAAAAAAGCGGAAAGCTGCCCCAAAGATGAAGAAAGTTATTGGAATTATCGAGCATTTAAAAGCACCTAACCTTTCTAACATAAACAAAGTTTCCAGTATATTTGAAGATGTGGAGTTTTGTGTTATGAGTGGAACAAACAGCTATCCAAAGCCTGATCTGGAAAGTAGAATTGCAGAATTTGGTGGTTATATAGTACAAAATCCAGGCCCAGACACCTACTGTGTTATTTCAGGGTCTGAGAACATAAGAGTGAAAAACATAATTTCTTCAAATAAACATGATGTTGTGAAGCCTGAGTGGCTCTTAGAATGTTTTAAGACCAAAAGCTGTGTGCCATGGCAGCCTCGCTTCATGATTCATATGTGCCCATCAACAAAACAGCATTTTGCCCGTGAATATGATTGTTACGGTGATAGTTATTTTGTTGACACAGATTTGAACCAAATGAAGGAAGTGTTCACCAGAATTAAAAATCCTAGTGAACAGATTCCTAAGGAAATGGCTTCTGTGATTGCTGATTTAGAATATCGGTATTCATGGGACAACACTCCCCTCAGTATGTTTCGACCCTACACTATTTATTTGGACTTGTATATTATTATTAATGACTTGAATAGCAAAATTGAGGGAACAAGATTAGCTATCACAGCCTTAGAGCTTCGATTTCATGGAGCAAAAGTAGTTTCTTGTTTAGCAGAGGGAGTGTCTCATGTAATAATTGGAGAGGATCATAGTCGTGTGGCAGATTTTAAAGCTTTTCGAAGAACTCTTAAGAGAAAGTTTAAAATTCTGCAAGAAGGTTGGGTAACTGATTCAATAGACAGATGTGAGTTGCAGGAGGAAAATGAGTATTTGGTTTAAACCTAGCTTTTCTAGTGATGAAAACATCTGATTTGCCTGACTCCTAATAGGTGGTAATAAAATATTTGACTAAATTTAATTTTTATGTTTTAAAAGCTATGCTTGGAAAAATTAAGAAGGAAAACAAAAACTTTATTGTAACTTTTGAGATAGAAAAGACACTGAATGGCTCAAAGCCAAGAAAGAGAAAAGTTAGCGATGTATTTGATCATATACTTTAAAGCATTTTAAAGGGAAGGTGTTTATATAATATTTCTATAGAAATTAGATGTTTGAGTCACTAGTTAATAAAATTCATGTAGAAGCTTAGAGTCGTAGTATTGACCTAAACAGGATTTTATCTAATAAAAGCACTGTAGGAAAAATGTAGAATTGTTCAGTTGGACTTGTAAAAATAGGTTTTTTTAAAGTGAAAGCTGAAATTCTTTTCAATGTAAAATGCTGTAAACAAGTTAATTTTTTTAAGGTTAAAGTCAAGTTTTTAAGGTTAAAGTCCTTGGCCTACATTTTAACTTTTTAATAAAATAGGGCATGTTTTAAATAAAGTATTTTTATGTGAATTTGTACTCCAGAACAAATGATATTCAGAGTGATTTTTCTAGTTATAGTTCATTGAATAAGTGTCAGAATGACATGTGTATTGTAACTTGCATTATAGAGAAGTAAATTGCTTTGACTTTTAATGTGACTTATTTATTAGGTTATTTAAAATCAATATGTATAATATATATTGTGTCTGGATTTATGTATCAAATTTTGGAGTATAGCTTATACATTTTGAAAAATATACTTTCATGAAACCATTGAAACATTTGAAATTTGGTATCTGAGAAAATGTGTAGTTTATTTGTGATCAGAAATGTTACCAAACAGTGGAACAAATGTGTGTAATTTTGTTGTTACATTTCTTAATTTAAATAAAATATTTATATACTATTAAAATAATTTCTTATGGTATATTTATTTTTAAAATAATATTTCAGTTAGATGTTGTATCAATATAATTTTTGATTAATTCAAATAATCAGGTTCCTATTTAAGGTAATTTGTATTTCATATTTATTAATGAGCTTTATTTAACAATTACCTTGGAAAGGGAAGCTTGTTTATTTTTATATCTATTAAGAAAAATTATGAAACACATGTAAATGAAGTGGGGAAAAACTGCATAATTTCACCACCAAATATAATGACATTTACTATTTTAGGTTATTGATGGTAAGGCTAGTGCAAAAAATTTACATTATAGTGTGACAAATAAGTGTAAAACAAATTAGAATGCTTTATTTGATTAGTTTTTCTCAAATTTTGAGACAATACCTACACCATTCTTAATTGCTGCACAATATCCAGTTGAATGTACTATAATGTACCCAAGTATCCAAGCCAACTCCTTGTTTGACTTTAATTTTAGTTCACTAAGCCACCTCCCACCTATTTCCTACTGAGTATTTGTAATAAATCTTATATAGTCTGTATACACTGGTTCTATTCATTTCTTACACATTTCTCAAATGGAATTACTTAATCAAAGTTACCTATATCTTGGTGACTTACTATGCATTGCAGAATCCTGGCAAAAATGCCTTTTAAGAATTTTTAAATCTTTAAATGTTGGAGAGTCCAGTTTCTTTGTAATGGATGTATTCTTTATTATTCACTCTATAGATATTCCCATCCTGTCCCATGGCTTTAAATACACTGATAACTCTACAATTTTTTAGCTCTAATTGCTTTGCTGAACTCCAAAGTCTGTCCCAACAGTACTGGCTGTGGAAACTTTTAATTATATTGACATTGGCTCGATATTTTTGAGACAGAGCTCATATTATCTCCACATGAAGTCTGATGGGATTCTCATGCTTAGTGTGTCTGACCATAAGTATTGTTTAAAAAGTATTATTAAAAGTATTACTAAATATTATAAAACAAATTTAAATGCAAAACAGAATAGTATACTAAACCTGGATGTGCACATGACCTTGTCTCAACAATCATCAATGACCAACTTCTGGATTATTTTGGAGTAATCTTAGATCACGTAACTTCATCTACAAAAATGCCCCATAGAACTCTTTATTCCTCAAATAAACTTACAGTTTTTCCTAGTGTTTCCTTCCTTAGTTCCAAATCTTGGATAGAGTTCCACTTACATTCAGAATATGACTTTTCACCACTCTTACTAATAACCATAGTTTCTGCCCATATTACTCACTGGACTATTTCCATGCCCTCATAATGGTCCTTTCTCCTTGTGCTCTTACTCCACGGCTGTCTGTCCTTCAGAACAAAATTTGTCTATAAAGATGCAAGTCAGATCATATTAATCACCTGGTCAAAACCACTGAAATCTCATCATAACTTCCAAAGTCTTTAACATGGTCTGTTAGACATGGCCCCGCATATCTGTTAATTCTCTGACTTCATTTTCTACCAGTTATTCCCTACCCCTTGCTCAACACACTAGTCATACTTTTCCTATGAACAGTGTTCAGATCCCTTGTATTTTCCTTTGTGCACATCCCCACTTTGTTATGAAATTATTTCCTACTACTGTAAATTCTGTAAATAAAAACATTTGGTTTGTGTTGTTCACTATTGTACTGTTGATGGAAAATCTTTTTTTTTTTTTTAATTTTACCAGGAAAATATATTTATTCTAGATATTAGATTTCTTTATAATCTCTCTAACTTTTTTTTATTTTATTGTTGTATGGAAAATCTTTTTGAGGTTGACTGAAAAACCTACTATGCTCTTATTCTCCAAGGCCTTGCCACAAAGCAGGATGAGCTATTTACTGTTCAAGAGTTCTGCCACCTCTTTTTCCATCACTAATGGCTTACAACTGTCCTGAATGAGTTCATTCATGTCTCAGGCTGATGGTACCCTCTTGGAAAGTCAGGTGCCTGGACTAGGTACTTCATTCATACTCATGTGCTTGTGTGGAATTAACTTGACCCTTGAAATATTTATTTTTGTGGAAATAGGTTGGGTTTAGCTTTAAAATGTCTAATAAGGAATTCTTTTAGCACAAGCTATTCTATTAAACAATTGCCACCATTTATTTGCAACTAATATATATTATTCTTCTCTTTGATAATCATTTGGGTAAAAAGATGAATTAAGCAGGCTCTGCTTTCAAAGAACTCACAGTGTACAGAAAAGTAAAGAAAATTGGAATACAATCCTACTTAAAGAAATAATGGATTGTCCCCAAAGCCATATGATATAGAAAAAAGTGCAAGCTTTAGAATGAAGTCATCCTGAGCCTCACTCTCAGTTCTATCCGAAAATTGAAGCAATGCCTATTTCACCTAGAATGTTTATGGACAGAATGAAAATATCCAGCATATAGTATATTAGAAAGGACTCTCTAGCATTTTGCCCCCAAGGATATTTTTATTAATTTTTAGAGAAAGAAAGACAGACATTGATCAGTTGTGCCCCTAGTGAGGATTGAATCTGCAACCTAGGTATGTGTACCTTGACCGGGACAGAACCCACAACCTGTTAGTGTACAGGTTGGTGCTCCAACCCACTGAGCTACTGGTCTGGGGTGGGCTCTCTGCCTTTTATTTGCTGCTTTTATGTAAGCCTCTCCCATGGGGTTGAGTGAGTGGGATCAGGAAAAATAAGTGGAATTTCATCTGACATAGTGATATGGAGGGCTTTTTTTGGCAGAGGGAAAATAGATTGTAAGTAAAAACATGGAGAGTATGAAAATGTGGGAGGATATTTGTAAAATATTCAGATTTGAGTGTGAGAGGAAGATATATGTAAACAGATTAGGATGGATTTTAAAAGATCTTAAGAAGTGCCATGCTACAAAAGACAGGTTGTATCTAGAGCTCAAGAAAAGTGCACTGAAGGATTTTAAGCAAGATACTTTAGGCTTCTAAGTCTACTTTCTTGATTTTTCCTATCTTCATTCAAGCTAATATAGCAAAAATACCATGGACTGGATAGCTTAAACAATTTATTTTTCATATTTTTAGAAGCTAGAAGTCCAAAATTAGGGTACCAGAAAGGTGATTTGAACATTTTGTTCTGTGTAAATTGTGTTTAGAAAAATTACTTAAATATTAAAAATAACTATTGACTCCAGAGGTTCACATAGAAAAAATATCCCAATAGCACTTTTTATAAATTAAATATTGGAAGGAAAAGAGCAACACAGTATTTCCAAGTATTGTCCAATTTTCATGAATGAGAGGATGAGCCAATATTTTAAAATATATTAGGTCATGGAACTATATTAATAGATTAAAGGCAGCAATAAAATTGTCATATGAATTTCAACAGCATTCTTCCTTAAAGAAATAGAACGAAGTGAATAAAAATAGGAGAATTCCTAAATGTGACAATGCTTCAAAAAAGCCAGCTTTTGAGCTTTTGAATTTGGGGACGATAGGGGCATTAATAGGTAGTGCTTGAATCTCTACAAATTCCCACCATAAAAGCCACACTTTTTGGGAGAAGAAAGCAGAAGAATTATATGGGATTCTGAGGGACCTGAGAAAATCAGAAATTGCATAGTTAGCAGGTATATATTGGAAAGCACAGTGAACCAGACAGAACAGTTGCTGAAATTGGGAAAACTGGGAGGGGTTTTGTCCAGTCCAATAGCAGGTGAGGGAAAGGACCCTTAGCTAAATCTGAAAGGTGTGGCATAATTTAGTCCCTAAGGATTCTCAAAACTGAGCAACCACAGATCCTTTTCAGGCCTGGATATAAACTACTGGATGTGCAATAAAAAGTGACCAGCATAGGGACAAAAGAGAAAAAAATTAAATAGAAGACCCAGGTAAAGGTGGAGAGGGAAACAACCAAAATTTTAGGAAAGCAAATCACATATTTTGAAAAACTAACCAATAAGGGAGAGTCCTGTGAAATTAGAAAAATTACCATTAACCAAATTTCCTCCTAAATGTTAAGGAAAGTTAATTTCACCTAAAAATGAGCAACCAAGAAGTATTCGGACTAAATGTACAAAGATGTCATGTGAATAAAAGAATAATTAGAAGAATAACATTTTCACAGAGAATAAAAGCAGACAAGAAAAAAATGGCCATTAAACATATCAAAACTGTAAACTTCTATTTCCAAAAACGATAAAAGATATGTAAGAACAACATCAATCAGAATTAGAAAAATCCAGAAATAAGGTAACATAATTCAGGAATTAGGTATGTTTTAGGCATAAGATCTGAGTTCTGGGAACCCAGGACTGGTTTTAGTAAGCCCCTACAGTAACTGCTGGTGTCAGATTCTGCCTAACCCCCAATAAATCTCCTGCCCCCCACCTCCACCCTGCAATAACTGCTGATACCAGCGAAGGCCTATGGCTTTCAAGGACATCTCAGCCTGCTGGCAAGGCCTGAGTGCTTAAGAGATATCTTGGTCTCTGGCAAGAATTTAGTAGCCTTTCTGTTTTAGTAACCTTCTCAGTTCTCAGAGCCAACTCCCCCAAAGTCATCTATAGAAATTCCCTTAAACTCCCTTCCCCTTGTCTTTTTGAAAACCCCTTCCTTTCTTTTGTTAGCTACTGAAACATTCCCACCTTCCTGGTCTCAGGCAGCTTGTGCAGCTGGCCAAATAAATCTTTTAAACTCCTCACTAGGTTTCCTGTTGTTTCTCCTCTCACTCTCACCTAACCTAACAGTTTAAATCCTTTATGACTGTAAACTTCAAACACAGAAGTCATTGATACAGTTGACTACATAAAATATTAATATTTTCTCAGTGAAAGACACCATAATCAATGGAAAAGGGATGTTGCTGCCCTCAGTTCCCCTTATATCTTTATCATCTTTGGCTTTGGATTTTCTTCTTTTCCTCTTGTCCCTTTAAACATTTTTTTTTTTTTTTCTGAACAGGTTTTTATTACACAGAGGGGATAGGGCTCAGTCCTTCTTGGCTGCTGCCTTCCTCATGGCTGCAAGGACATTGCTCAGCTCCTCTCCTTTCCTCTTGGCACGGATGTGTGTCCCCACCCTTTTCTTGACGAATTTCAGAGCCCTCGTCCTTAGAGACCTTGAGCAGCTCCATAGCACTCCGTTCATAGGATGCAAAGCCACATACCTCTGGGATCATGTCCTGCACGAACTTGGTGTGTTTGGTGAGGCGCCCACTGCGGTGGCTGTGCCTCCTCGGCTTGCTCACGTTCTTTGTCACCTTGTGGCCCTTGTTGAGGCCCACAGCCATTGGGTAGCGGATAGCCATGGCTGCTGCTCTTCAATGGCTACTGCGGCTTAAGGCCCTTTAAACATTTTTTAAAGATTATTCTGTGTTCTATTTTCAGTCTTCTTTTTCATGCTATCCTCTCTTGCTTGAGCGATTCATCTGCTTCTACAGCTTCATGTATAGCAATATTACAGATTCTTTAAAAAAATTTTTTCAAACATTTTATTTATTCATTTTTTAGAGAGAAGAGAAGGGAGGGAGAATGAGGGGGTGAAAAACATCAGTGTGTGATTGCCTCTGGCCTGCATCCCAGGCATGTGCCCTGACCAGGAATTGAACCTTGACTCCTTGGTTTGCAGGCCGGCACTCAGTCCACTGAGCCACACCAGCCAGGGCAGAAATATTAAAGATTCTTAAAATAAAACCCATAGATTCTAGAGATACAAGGCATTCCTGAAGATTCTATTTGTATCAGGCTGTTTTATCACAAGCTCTTTGGAGCAAAATGGCCTGGGTATGAATCTCCACATGAGGTGGGTAAGCCCTTTCATTCTTTCATTTGTAAAATGGAGATTCTTTCCCAAACAGTTGTTAAGAGAACTGAACAAGTTAAAATACATAAAACATTTAGAATATAACCTAGCACACAATAGGTCCTATAAAAGTTCACTGCTTTCATTTAATGAAAAGTGTATCTTTCTTTTTACCTCCACCATTGTGACTGTCTTTGTCACTACCCTAATTCATATACCTTGAATACTACCATAGCTTTCTATCTGCTATTCCTGATTCTAATCTTCCTCACTGAAAATATTAATGAGGTTCAAGAGAGCTATACAGAACCAATTAAATTACTCAGTATCAAATGAGTATTACATGGAGAGAGTTTTTGAGGGGCAGGAAAGATAAAGGACACATGGGAAAGGTAATTGGTTGAGAAAGCAAGAAAAACAAAGAGAAGGAAAACTGAATAGATGTGGAAGAATTAAAGAACAGAAAAAAGAAGCAGCATGGTAAGTGGAAATTGTGTAGATTTTGGCAATAAAATCTACATTCTAATCCCAGATCTGACCCTTTAAAGGGCTACATAACCTCTTGCAAAATGGCTAATCCAGCGAACATAACATCTGATATGTGCAAGAACCTAAAGTTCACCTCTTAGTGTGCCTTTATTTTTATGAAGAGAACTTGAAATAATATGATGATTGGTTGCTAGATGGGATTGGTGGGAAGACCAAGAGGAGAAGCCTGACATTTATCTAGTAGTGGTTTTTCCAAGGAACAGCTTCTCATCTACATCAATCTTTTGATTTGGACAAGTGAGATTACTCCATCTTCCATAAATAAAGTTATCTTTCATAGATTTGACCTTTTTCTTAACTCTAACGTCAATATAAGTATGAACAAACTATTTGCTAAGTAAATGCACTTTAAGAGAAATCATCTTGTTGTTCTTCCAACAATATAAACATACGTTCTTCCTATCAGATTGCCTTTTCTAAGCCCCTCTTATAGAGAAATTTCTGTATAAACATTCAGGAATAGCCACTGCAATTCCATCAACTTCTGTCAAAGTCAGCATAGTGATTAGAAGCCAAAACTTAACATGATCCTGGCACAGGGTTGTTGCTCAAATAACAGTTGGTGTTGTTTTTTATAACAGTGTTAGTGTACTTTTTGTTACAAGACAAATAAATGAATTCTTGAGAATATGTTAGTTGAAATTTGGTTTTCAGTTTTAATTAATGATTGTAAAATCACCAAAGCTCTTGATAGTCATAATGAATAGCTCTCCTGTTTCTGATATCTTTAGTAGCTGCTCAAGATATCTAGCAGCTACTGCTGGCTAGATTTTAGGTCTACTTTCAGGAAACAGAAAAGTAAATTGAATTTAGCAAATAATACTGGCCTTTAAATTCTTACAAAATCTGTGTTCTAATATTTAAGAGTAAGAAGACCATTCAGCACTATGTATTTCCTAAATTTCATCCTTTATGTAATTTAAGCAAGGTACATCCTTTTTCTTATGACACTAATAATGTTTTTTACAATTATTAGAGCAAAAGATTTTTGAGGTTGGGAGGGGATGGGTTACAGTCTGAAAAGAAAATTAGGAGTAATTGTGCTAATTTTTTCCCTCTATTTCATTCTCTAACTTACTTCCTTTCTGCCAGAAATTAGGTATTGTTCATAGCTATAAAAGGGTACTGTGAGTCATGTAATTTAGTCTTAAGTGACAAATGGCAATCAGTAGTGTATTTGAATTTAGGGTAGATCATTATTTTCTATTGACAGTCTGGGGACCTCACTGGTTTACAAAGATGTTTAAATTAGAAATTGTTTTAATATCTTTGGCTTTTCAAATGAATTAATAAATAAGATAATTAATGTTTCTTTAAAAATGTAATAATTTGAAAACATTTAAAAGGAAGTAAAGTAAAAATTAAGCAAGTATTTAAGCTGAACACCCTTTGATGATTTGGAGGTTAGGGCATTTATTCAGTTTTGAATTGTTTTTTATCCTTAGTTATATAACTTCATTTTTCTCATACTACATCTTTAGTTAAAAGAAGATAAATAAAATACATTAACTAAAATAAAACAAATTAATGAAGAGCATAGGATTGGTAGGAAGACCAAGAGGAGAAGTATGACATTTGATCTAGTAGTGGGTTTTCCAAGGGATGGCTTCTCATCTACATCAGTCTCTGGATTTGGACAAGTGAGATTACTCCATCTTCCATAAATAAAATTATCTTTTATAGATTTGACCTTTTTCTTAACTCTAACATCAATATAAGTAAGAACAAACTATTTACTAAATAAATGCACTTCAAGAGAAATGGTATGATATTTTAGAATTTCTGCCAACAAATCATGGTTCGCCTTCATAATTAATTTAAAGATAATTAAAATGAATTTACTTATTAAAAAATAAAAATTGAACTTAGAAATATTGCTCCAGTTACTGCTGCTACATAGCAAGTAAATCCAAACCTCGGTGTTATGAAACAACCATTTTAATTCTGCTCAGGTGTTCAAACTGGAGGCTCAGCTGAAACAGCCTCTTTCTCTTCTCTTGATGACTAATGAAGAAGGAAGTGGACATGGATCCACAGTCTCAAGGAGCTGAATACCTGTAATAAACATGAGATTGAGGAAATGATGGTTTTTCATTTTATCCTTCAGATGAGAAAGTAGCAATAGAAAACTAATACTGACTTTTGGTTTTAGTAGTGGAGTGCTGCTAAACAAATACCTAAAGAGTAGCTTTGTGATGGGTAGGGTACAGTCTGGAAGAAATTTGAGGAGCTCAATAGGCAAAGCTGACATCACCAAGCACACTGTGAGTAGAAATCTGATTTCAAGGATGCTGTCAGTGAGGGCTCAGAAGAAAGTGAGGAATTTATTATTGGAAATTGAAAGAAAGGGTGTCATTGCTATGTAGTGTTAGAAGCTTAATGAAATTGTCTCCTGCAATTATATAAAGAGAAGAATTTGTATGGGATGAACTTGATTATGTAGCTAAAATTATTTCCAAGCAAAATATTAATAATGCCTCCTGGTTTCTTGCTGCTTATAGTAAAATGCAAATGAATTTAAACAAAACCTGTGTTTGTGTGTAGAACAAAAAGAAATCACAACTTGATGATGTGGGAAATTCTCAGCCTCTTCAGATAGCAAGGCAGCTGAAATTAAGAAATTGCTTCAAAAGTGTGGTGTATAGAAATAGCTGAAGATGTGATTGTTTAAACTTTTGTTCAAAGCTTAGAACTACATAAAGACTGGATTGTTGAACTTCATAAGGGTCTTTTAAAAAGATTCTCTCAATAAAACCATAAGGCCTGTAGAAAGGTTAGGTATGTTGTTTGTTTCTGAGCCATCTCAGCAGGAGGCTAAAGTAGAGAAGGTCTTAATCTTACACAGATCTGTTGTACGATTTTTGTCTAGTGGGAAGAAATCTACTAAAATTCTCAGAAGACCCATAAGATTCTTAAGAAAATTATTTTAGCAGAAACATTGCCACATCAGACTTAGAGTATACAATGAAAAGAGAATAAAGGAAAATCATAAAAGTTCTATTGGCAGGAAGCAGTCTCAGAAGACTACTGAGCTACAAACATATGCCCTCTTTTATGGAAAAAAGCATGACTCAGAGGGCAGAACCATGAATTTAAAGTTTGGAGCAAAGAGCCATAAAGAACTATTTTCAAGCTTTGAAAACTAATCCAGGAACTCCCAAAATGTGCCTGGCCTGATTTCAGAGCTGCTATGGTCAGAAACCACTTTCTACCTTTCATTTCCCCTTCCTTTTGAGGGGGAAAATTTACCGCTATTATCCTATGTCTTTCCTAGTATTGCGTATAGGATGTGTTGGGTGCAGATAAATTGTGTCTTTAGTTTCACAGGTCCATATATGGAAAGCTGGACTTAACAGTATATACCAGGAACCTCACCTGCACCTGAACCTGGTTTAGATTATAAAGTTTGTACTTTGCTGACACAATAGGCTGGACTCTCAGGAACCTTGGGAGGGGGCAAATATATTTTGCATATGTGAGGGAAGTGTATCATGGAGGACTGGAAGATGGACTGTGGTGGACAGCTTATAAGCTGATCCCCATGCTTCCTGCTTCCTGGTGTCCACATCCTTGTAGAACCTGCTTCCTTTCAATGTGGATAGGACCTGTGATTTGTTCCTTATTAATACAATAAGACAGTGGTGATGGATGGCATTCCCTTGATTACATTACTTTGTATAAATCTCCTTCTTATTAGCTGGTTTTGTCCAGTATGTCTCCTCCCTGTCCCTCACTCTCTCTCCTTTCTCTCCACTACTCTTCTCTCCCCACTCCATCCTTGCCAACTTTCATGTAAGTAAGATGTACAGACCCTATAAGGGCAAGAAAATGAACCATGCCAAAAACCATGAGAGCAGATGCTTTACCAATTGAGCCCTCAGGTAAAAACATAGCAACTGGTAACTAGTATACATTCATGCTCTTTTTTCCCAAAGCTGTTCGATAACTAAATAAGGCAATGTATTTCAAAGTGCTCCTTGGTGTTTAGTGTGTGCAAGGCACTAAAGAAGTACTTCTTCATTTATTCTGTAAGGTCTACTGGAAAAAAATACAAATTGATTGTAATACATTTATAGCCTGACCTCAAACTAAACTTTCATGTTATATTGCAGCTTAGTTAGTTCCAGCCAAACTGACTTGATCCTTTCTACTTCCACAACTGTCCTGTTTTGTCTATCTGAAATGCCCTCTTTGAGCATCTGCTATGACAGTCCTCAAATTTAAAATCTTATTCGTCCTTATGTCATTTTTATTATATGACCTGCTCCAGTTCCTGGTCATGATGAATCTCCTTCTCCTTACCACCCAGGAATCCAGAAATTTTATGTTCCTTATAGTTTTCTATCTTATAATCTATTTATTTGCTATTATCTTTTAAGTAAGCTCTTTGGGGATATGAATATGTGAATTACTGATGCTTCAGTGTATGTTATTTTGCTAAGTGACTCATAAATATATTTGGATTACAACAGAATTTCCTTACTCCTTTCCTTTTGGAGGCTTTTCCTTTCCTACCCATAGTATCACAGTTATATTTTAGAGGTTATATACTGGCACATATGAAATTAGCAGTGTCCATTGCTAAAAACAACTTTCTGCTGAAAAAAAATATATATATATACTTATGGGTATAGATTAGCTGTTAAGAATATGAAGCATTAATTTGAAACAATATATGCACCCCTACATTCACTGCAGCATTGTTTACAAGAGCCAAGATTTGGAAGTAGCCCAAGTGTCCATTGGTAAATGAATGGATTGAAAAACTTGGAGCTTTGGCTGTTGGCTCAATAGGTAGGCACCAGCCTCTCAACCCAAAGGTCGCTGGTTCAATTCCCAGCCAGGACACATAACCAGACTGTAAGTCAGGTCTCCAGCCATGTCCATAGCTGGAGGCAGGTGAAAGGAAACCATACATCAATGTTTCTCTCCCTCTCTGCGTCTCTCCCTTCCTCTCTTTCTAAAAATAATAAACAAAAATCTTTAAAATAAATAAATAAAAATAAAATAAAATAAAATCTGTGGTACATTTACATAATGGAATACTAAGCCATAAAAAAAGAATGAAATCTCACCCTTTGTGACAGCATGAATGGACCTGGAAAGCATTGTGCTAAGTGAAATAAGCCAGTCAGAGAAAGACAAGTATCATAAAATTTCACTCATCTGGGAACCCAAAATAGAAATAGACTTATAGATAGAGAACAGACTGACAGCTGTTAGAGGGGAGGGGTCTTACAGGAAGGGGTGAAAAAAAGTGAAGGGATTAAGCAAAAAACAAAACTTCATAGACACTGACAACAGTATAGTGATTAGCAAAGGAAAGGGGGGTGGGGTGGTTGAAGAGGGTAAAGGAGGGATACATGGTGATGAAAGGAGACTTGACTTTGGATGATGAACACACAATGTAAGGTTTTATAGAATTATATACCTGAAACCTATGTAATTTTATTAATCAATGTCACTCCAATAAATTCAATAAAAAGGAAAAAAGAAGAGTATGTACCATGGAACCAAAGTTCTGAGTTTGAATCCAGACTTCTCTTTTTGGAAGACTTCTCTAACTTTTCTGTGCCTTAGTTTCTTCTTGTATAAAACAGGATAAAATGGTGCCTATTTTATAGGGTTGTTATGAGGGCTAAATGAGTGTGTGTGTTATGAGGTCTAAATGCATATGTGGGTGTGTATTAGAACAATGCTTAGAATGCTGCACCATGCCAATGATTATTTTTGTACATAATTCGAGAAGGAAAAATGATAGTTGCCAAGGTTCGGTGATAGATAGCAATAACAAAAAGTAAATTGGAGAATAGAATTGTCTTTTTAAGGGACAACCTTGTAACAGGCATTATCGACTCTTTTTTGCCTTTCTTTTACACAGTGGTTTACAACTGGGGTTCATTTTTGCCTTCTGGGAGTTTGGCAACATCCGTAAACTTCTTGATTGTCAAGGTTGAAATGGTGTGACTTGCACCTAGTGGGTAGAATGGCTGTTAAGTATTCTACAATAAACAGAAAAGACCTTCACAAGTATTTATCCAAACCAACATGCTAATTGTACTGAGGCTAGGAAAACTTACTCTAGAATCATCTGAAGTATAATGGGTCAAGATGTATTACTTGTGAGTAATCCCTTGAAACCATAAGTCATCATAGCTTCATTACAGGTCAGTTTTTCATTTATGAAAGAAATGCTATTTCCTGCTTACTTCTTTTAAAAGGGTTATTATGTGGGTTAATCAGCTATTTGCAAAGTCCTTTGAAGGTATCAAGTGCTATGTAAATGCCATTTATTATTAATTACCTTCTGGAAGGCTTCTGCTGTGACCACACTTGCTCACTAGCACAGTTAAGCCTCAAAGGCCTAAGTGATACTGAATTATTTTTGATAATTTGCAACTTTTATAATGAAAAAGATAGGCATCGGGGACCTAAACCAATTTTAGATAGCAAGAATATGATTGTATATAAATTGGCTCATTAAGATCAAGATAACTACAAATTTTGCTCTAGGATAAGTTTGCTAAGTTGGAGTAAATTTCTTCTATACAAAGTGGAGCAAAAGTAGTTTTACAGTTGCTTGTATGGAAAATAATACAGTAATAAATAATAATTCAAGAATAAACTCTGTGTTTTGTGTACTCAAAACTGTAAAACTACTTTTGCCACACTGTATAAAACAGGGGAAGGTGGTAGAATCCAAATGACAAATTTATATTATAAAGAAATGAAAATAACTCATAGGAAAAATTCTATTACTTATATTTATAAACTGTTTTTTTTTTTTTTTTCTGGCCTGTGAGTCTGTATAATTTGGAGTGTGTCTGATAAAATGAAGATAATAAAATGATTTGCAGAAACCTAAAGACACCAAGAAACTGTAGAATACAATATGTTTTTTATTCTCTAGGCATGAAGTGTAAATCACATCCCATAAATATGATTTATTCTTTGATAGTATAAATGCCTT
Organism: Noctilio leporinus; assembly: GCA_004026585.1. Classification (NCBI taxonomy): domain Eukaryota; kingdom Metazoa; phylum Chordata; class Mammalia; order Chiroptera; family Noctilionidae; genus Noctilio; species Noctilio leporinus. Next base: position 90,623 of record PVIW01005116.1, read on the forward strand.
TAAATTTCAGTGTAGCTCTTGATATTACATAACGTGACATTTTCCTCCTAGAGCATAGAATCTAACCTTTAGATTTACATGACAGTGTTATCTTTAATTCAACATCTACCTGGGAAAAGTATTTGTTGGTAACAGTAGAGTGAATTTGGATTGGCTATTCTCATTGAAGCTGAAGTTCTAGCTGTAGAATTTGGCTTTGTCCAGTTGTAATGGAATGCATATGTAAACTTGTTTGATAAGGTGATGTTTCATGTCAGTACAGCAAACATGGTTTACTTAATATGTAAATAGTTTGGAGGCAACTATGTAGTAATCTAGAAAACAAACACATTGGAGACGTTTCATTGCTTAAACCAAATATACTTCAGATAATCCAGATATTAAAAAAGTAAGAAAACAAAGCCATATACATAATACAAATTTAGAAAAATGGTGTTTTATATATAAAAACAAAAACAAAAGCCCAAGAAGAAAAGATTGCTAAATTTAATTTATAGAATTTATAGGAATACTCTGCAGTGAACACCATAAATAAGTCAAAGGAAGTTGACACAGTAGGAAAAATATTTTGAATGAAATAGAGAAAAATGACATTTTTAATTATATGAAGAACTCTTGTAAGCAAGGCTATCAACTAGATAATAAATAACAAATACAACAACTATATATAAAAATGTTTAAAAACATAAAAAGATTTGTCAAAGAAAACAAGTAATTATTAAACTTATAAAAGGATATTCTCATCCATGACAAAGCTGAATTTGCATTTCTCATTTTGCTATTAAAAGTGCTAATTCTAATAATCTTGTCTAATTACAACAGAGACACACAGCTTTCTTTCTTTGTTATCATTGCACTGACAATGAACATACTTGGATATTGGTTTCATAATAGTAAATATAGGTAAAAAGATAACATCTGTCTTGTCCAAAATGGATACTCTAGACTAATGATTGAAAAGCACAGTGTTGTCAAATGGATTTTGTCTTCCCTCAGCCTTGCTATATTTCTCTAATCAGCAGTGGAATATTTTGGAGAAGATAACGTTTCCTCCTCAATAATATCTCAAAGTGGCTGTTCTCCAGTCTATCCAGGTTTTCCTTTCATGTAAATTTAATTGAAGGAGTTTCTCCTTTTTTTGTTTTTAAGATTTTATTTATTATTTTTAGAGAGAGGGGAAGGGAGAGAGGCAGAGAGGGAGAGAGACATCAATGTATGGTTGCCTTTGACCTGCCTAGGAGTTTCTCCTTTTGTATAATAAATCTCAATATAAAATCAGTTTAAACTTTTTTCCCTAGAGAAATTTGATGATGTACTTTTAATAATAATATCTCTTAGAATAAGTTTATTAGAATATAATTCAGCAAAGTACTTTTTTAGACAATCAGTTAACAGTCAGGCATAAATGCCAGCCTTGGTAGTAGCAGCTGCCCAACTCATGATTCACTGAACAGGACAATAAATTTCAACCTTATTTGATTTTGTTAATTAGTATAAGTGAAGTCACTGTAGAAACAGTTGCAAGTTATCAGTTACCATCAAATACCTGATGGGAGAGGTGGAGATGATATAGATAATTTTAATCATATTTATTTATTTGAACATAGTGAGAAGTTACATTTTTATGATTTAATGTTTTTCAATGACATGTTCAAGAATGCACATCACAATATTGTTCACAATAGAAAAGAATCAGGAAAATTCTAAGTGGTTAAGTACAATAGAGTACTTCATGTCATAGTATAACAAAGTCACTAACTTACTGAGACAGAAGATTTAATGACACGCAGTGTACACAAAAATGATATACATGGTATGCAATCTTTTAAAAGAATATTTCAATGCACAGAAAAATATGACTTAATTGCACTTCAAAATATAAACATCACCCTATGTAAGTGCAATAATTATGATAATTATGAATGCTCTTTTTTTGCCCTTTTTTCTCAGTTTCTCTGCCCTTCCTTGTAGAGAGAAAAGTTCCAATAAAATGAAGTTAGTATGAACTTAAAAAATGAGACCCTGAAATCAGAAATATTATTTTCTCCTAATAGAACTCATAAGATAATGTGCATTACTTTTCCTTGACTAATTAAAATTTTTAGATGTCTATTTTTTTCTAATGGTATATTCATTTATTTCACAGATTGTTATTAAATGGGAAAGCAGAAGTTATGTTTTACTCTAATTGTAACTTGTTAAATATAACAATCTAGTTTGAATTCATTGATGGTCTTGTTGACACCAAATAGGAACTGGAGTATCAGAGACCTGAACTCTATTCCTTCCTGCTGTGAAGTCTAATCTGAAAATGAAGGATGGACCTAGAATATGGAATAAAAGAGTATAAGAATAAGCATTATGTACACATTTTTCTACTTTCTTTAAACAAAAAAACTGATTTTGTAGTACAGTATCAGAATAAATTAAGATAATAAGTAAAAATTTCTCACGTGTCTTTTGTGTAAGTGACAGGAACTATAAATTAAGAAGGTAGCAACGTATATCAAATGCATTTTAACTGAGTCATAGGAGTCTTAGTTTCTTTAGTCCTCTCTTTTAAGAGGGCAGTAGCTTCCAATTGATGTTAAATGCTAAACCATCATGTAAGATGTTCACTTGCTCTGCTGAAGGGGCCATCTAGAGAGGATCAAAAACCATGCAATGGGAGAGAAGTTCAGATAAGTTCAGCTTTCCAAACACTGCTCTCAGGGCACCAGATATATCAATCAAGACACCTAGGTCCCCCAAGATCAGACTACCTGCCAACTGAATACCGCTGATGACCTCAGGCAACACCTACCTCAATTTCTGGCCTAAAAATTGTGAGATAGAATGAAATTACTGTTGTTTGAAGCCACTGAAGTTTTGGGATAATTTGTTATATAGCAATGAATAACCATAATATTATATTTTGCATTAATCTAAGAAAAGGTTTAACATTAACTTTAGGAGATGATGTTTTACCAAAAAAAAAAAATCAAATAATAATTCAGCTAAGTGTATTATGATGAGTCAAAATATGATTAAGAAATACTCATACCCTTAATATTCAACTGGTGGCCATCAAATGCCTATTAGCACACATACATACAGGTTATTCTTGTCCTTAAAAGTGCTGGGAGTAATTATATTATAGATCCTTGCAGCTGAAATTATGGTCCATGGTCCAGCATTATGAGCTTCACCTGTAAGCTCGTTAGAACTATAGGATCTCTAGGCACACCCCAAATTTCCTGCATCAGAAGCTGCATTTTAATAAGATCCCTTGGTATTTCATATGCACTATAAACATTGAGAAGCACTAGTCTGAACAGTTTTATTAGATGGAATGGGAGTTTATATAAATAACTGTGGGAAAAACATTATTTCTTAATTTTATTGTGGAGTGCAACTCCTAAAATATTTGGACTGTGGTTAAATCTAAAGGGAAAATTGTTCACATTCATTTTCCTTTTTCATGTTCAATAATAATTGTTGAATTATTATTAGTTTTGAATAACTCCAACATCCAATTGTGGTTATAGGCAGAATTTCTTCCAAACAAAAATATTCAAGAATAGAAAAGTATGCTTTCAAATTGGAGCATGCATCATATACATATTTAAATTATAGCTTCATTATGTAAGTAAAATATATTCCTTTTTATCAATTCCTTGAAAATAAATATTTTACAAGTTAGGTTCGTGGAAAAATAGATTTAACAAAAATATTACAAGCGGAGTAAGTAAGCCGTCCTAGTTTCTGGTGCTGGAAAATGGTGCAGCAAATTTGGGAGGCATCTAGAGAAAAGTAACTAAATTTATTAATATAATAAGGTGACTTCCTCTGGCAAAACTGGTAGCCCAACTGTATGTTTCCAGCAGTCTTCCTGATCAGGTCCCAGCAGGAGTCATTCTTTTGCCAGTTTTTTTACTGTTGCCACCTACTGGTGAAGAATGGATTTTCTTCTCTTGGTCTTGCTGTTTTAATATTCATTGATTTGTGTATTTGTCTTTCAATAATTCTGCAAATACAAAGTATGGTCTAGCTATGGGATAGGCCCTAGTGATACACCAATAAGGCATCATTCTTGCCTCAGAGAGTTAGTCCATAGATTGGTTGAATAGGAAGACAAAACGAGGTCATACCAACAAAAGAATATGGAGAGACAAGGATGAAACAGAGTGCATGGGCAGGACATTTAATTCAGTTTTGGAGACCAGGGAAGAATTTTCAAAAAGAAGTACAAAGAAATGGTTTAAATTTGGGGTGCTGAGATGAGAATACCTGGGATGAAAGTCTACTTGTTTCTGTGGGGGAAATGCATAGCTTCTCTCTCACTCAACTTCCTCATCTATAAAATAGTAGTATTAAGAATACTCACCTTAATGGCCTTTTGGGAAGAAGAAAACTACCAGTAAAGGGCTTAGAAATGTGCCTGGTCACTAGACCAGGAACTGTTACATATTTGCCTTATTCAGGAGTATTCTTGGTGCATAAAATGTCAGCAGTTTAAAAGCATACCCGTTAGTTTTGTTGTTTTTGCCACACCATGAAGGAATGTGGGAACACATTTTATCTACACATTGTTTCTAGTTCGGAAACAGCTTCCTCATTCTTTATTCCAATTCCTAGTTCGTGTATTCTTTAACTTGCTTCCAATTTCTTTAGTATCTTATATTATCCCTAATACTGTAGTTCGCCAACTTAGTATAGACTATAATTTATCTAGTATTTGTTAACCAATTTAAAATACCCACTTATCTTTTTATTAAATTGTTTTTTCTTGTTATTCTATTACAGTTGTCCACATTTTTCCCCCTTTGCCCTCCTCTGCCCATCCCAACCCCTGCTCCTACAGTTAATTCCCACACTGTTGTCACATTCGTGGATTATTAATACATGTTCTTTATCTAGTCTCTTCCCTTTCTTTCCCTTCTTTCTACCGTTGTTTTCGTTATCTCCCTCACTCCTTCCCTCTGGTCACTTTCAGTCTGTTTCAGGTTTCCATGCCTGTGGTTTTATTTTGTTTGTTAGTTTATTTTGTTCATTAGGCTCCTCTTTTTGGTGAGATCCACAATATGGTATTTGTCATTCACTGACTGGTTTATTTCATTTAGCATGCTATTCTCCAGTTCCATCCATGATGTCACAAAGGATAAGAGTTCCTTTTTTCTTTCTGCTGTGTAGTATTCCATTGTGTAAATGTACTAGAGTTCTTTGATCCATTCATCCACTGATGGGCACTTAAGTTGTTTCCAGCACTGGCTATTGTAAATAGTGCCACTATGAATAAGGGGTGCATAAATTCTTTTGAATTAGCAATTTGGGATTCTGAGGGTATGTTCCCAGCAGCAGAGTCACCGGTTCAAAAGGCAGTTTCATTTTCAGATTTTGAGGAGATTCCATTGTTTCCCACAGTGGCTGCATTAGTCTGCATTCCCACCAATAGTGCACCAGGGTTCCCTTTTCTCCACATCCTCCCAAGCACTTGTTAGTTGATTTATTAATGATGGCCATTCTGACAGGTGGTTTTAAATTGCATCTTTCTGATGGCTAGTGATGTTGAGCATCTTTTCATCTGTCTGTGGACCATCTGTATGTCTTCCTTAGAGAATTGTTTTTAGATCCTTAGCCCATTTTTAAATTGTTTGTCTTCCTGGTGTTGAGCTGTCCGAGTTCTTTATGTATTTTGGAGATCAAACCCTTGTCTGATGTATCATTGGCAAATATGTTTTCCCATATAGTCAGTTCCCTTTTCATTTTGTTGGTGGTATCTTTAGCTGTCCAGAAGCTTTTAAATTTGATGTAGTCCTATTTGTTTAATTTTTCCTTTATTTCCCTCGCCCTAGAGGATATTTGGCAACAATATTGCTGTGTGGGACAGCTGAAATTTTCCTACCTATGTTTTCCTCTAGGAAGTTTAAGCTATCACAACCTGTATTTGTCTATCCATTTTGAGTTTATTCCAGTAAGTAGTGTAAGTTGGTGATCAAGTTTCATTTTTTTGCATGTACCATTTCAGTTCTCCCAACACCATTTATTGAAGAGGCTATCTTGACTCCATTGTATGCTCATGTCCCGTTTGTCAAATATTAATTGACTGTAGAGACTTGGGTTTATTTCTGGGCTTTCTCATCTGTTCCATTGATCTATGTGTCTGTTATTATGCCAGTACCTGACTTTTTTTTTTTTTTTTTTTTTTTTTTTTTTTTTTTTTTTTTTTTTTTTTTTTTTTTTTTTTTTTTTTTTTTTTTTTTTTTTTTTTTTTTTTTTTTTTTTTTTTTTTTTTTTTTTTTATAATGGCCTCGTAGTATAGTTTAATATCAGGTTTTATGATCTCTCTTACTTTGTTCTTCTTTCTCAAAATTGCCAAGGCTATTGAGGGTCTTTCTTGGTTCCATATACATTTTTGAAATATTTTTTTAGATCTGTGAAATGTGTCATTGGTATTTTAATAGGAATTCCATTGAGTCTATAGATTGCTTTGGGTACTATGAACATTTTAATGATGCTAATTCTTCCAATCCATGAACATGGTATATGTTTCAATTTATTTGTATCAGTTAATTTCTTTCTTCAGTGTTTTATAGTTTTCAAAGTATGGGTCTCTTACTTCCTTGGTCAAATTTATTCCTAGGTATTTTATTTTTCCTTGTTGCTATAGAAAATGGGGTTTCCCCCCTAGTTTCTCTTTCTGATATTTCATTGTTCATGCACAAAAAAAGTCATCAATTTCTAAATATTTACTTTGTATCCTACTATTTTGCCAAATTCACTTATTAGGTCGAGTAGTTTTTTGGTGAAGCATATAGAGTTTTCTATGTACACTATCATGTCATTTGTGAATAATGACAGTTTTACTTCCTTTTTTCCAATTTAGATACTTTTTTTCTTCTGATTGCTATCTCTACAAATTCCAGTCCTATGTTGAATAAGAGTGGTGAAAGCAGACACCCTTGTCTTGTTCCTGATCTTAAAGGGAAAGATTTTAGTTTTTGCCTGTTGAGTATAATGTTGGCTGTAGGTTTCTCGTATATGGCTTTTATCATGTTGAGTTATGCTTTTGCTATTCCCATTTTGCTGAATGCTTTTATCATAAATGGGTGCTACATTTTATCAAGTGCTTTTTCAGCATCTATTGATACCACATGATTTTTGTTCTTTATTTTGTTTTATGTGATGTATTGATTTGCAAATATTGTACCATACTCACATCCCTGACATGAATTGAATCCCACTTGATCATGGTGTATGATCTCTTTAATGTACATCTGAATCTGGATCGCCAGTATTTTTTTTTTTTTTTTTTGAGTATTTTAGCATTCATTATAATAGATATTGGCCTGTGGTTTTCTTTTTTTGTTGTGCCTTTACTCGGTTTTGGAATTAGGATAACACCAGCCTCGTAAAAAGAATTGGGAAGCCTTCCCTCTTCTTGATTTTTTTGGAATAGTTTGAGAAGGATAGGAGTTAGTTCTTCCTTAAACATTTGGTAAAATTCACCTCCGAAGCCATCTAGTCCAGGGCTTTTATGTGCCAGGCGTTTTTTGATTAATGTATTAATTTCTCTAGTTGTTATCTGTCTATTCAGGCTTTCTGCTTCTTCTTGATTCAGTTTTTGCAGGTTGTATGTTTTTAGAAATTTGTCCATTTTATTCAATTTCTTGGCATAGAGGTGTTCATAGTAATTTACAATCCTTCATTTTTCTGTGGAATCAGTTGTAACTTCTCTTTCCTTTCTGATTTTATTTATTTGGGTCCTCTTTCTTTTTTTCTTGATGAGTATGATTAAGTTGTTACTCATTAAAAGTAATTGTTAATTTTCTTTATCATTTCAAAGAATCAGCTCCTAGATTTATTGATCCTTTGAATTATTCTTTTAGTCTTTACGTCATTTAATTCTGCCCTGATCTTGATTATTTCATTCCTTTTACTTGCTGGGCTTTGTTTGTTGTTGTTCTTCTGGTTCTTATAGATTTAGGGTTAGGTTGTTTATTTGAGATTTTTGCATATGCTTTAGGTAGGCCTGTATTGCTATTGATTTACAGCTCAGTACTGCCTTTATTGTATCCCAAAGGTTTTTGGTTGTTGTGTGTTCATTTTCATTTGTTTCCAGAAACTTTTTGATTTCTTCCTTGATCTCATTCTTAACCCATCCATTATTTAATACCATGCTATTCAGTCTCCATGTGTTTGAGTGTTTTTGAGTTTTTTCCCTTGAGGTTGGTTTCTAGTTTCAATCCATTGTGATCTGAGCACATTCTTGATATGATTTCAATTTTCCTGAAGTTTTGAAGTTTGTTTTGTGTTCTACCATGTAGTCTATTTTTGAAAATGTTCCATGTGCATTTGAAAAGAATGTATGTTTTGCTTCTTTTGGGTGAAAGTTTTCTTACATATATCAATTAAGTAAATTTGATCTAGAGTGTTGTTCAGTGCCACATCATCTGTTGAGTCTTTGTTGGAAGGTCTATTCATTGTCATCAATGGAGTGTTAAAATCCCCTACTATGAGTGTGTTCCTGTCAATATCTTTTTTGATGTTATCCAAGATTTTCTTTATACATTTAGTTGCTTCTATGTTGGGTGTATATATGTTTACAAGAGTTATATTCTACTCTTGGATTATTCCTTTAAGTATTATGCAATGACCGTCTTTGTTCGTTTTTATGGCTTTTTTAAAAAGTCTATTTTGTCTGATATAAGTATTGCTACCCCACGCTGGTTTGATTCCCAGCCAGGGTATGTATAACCAGGTTGCAAGCCAGGTCTTCAGCCAGCTCTACAGCTGGAGGCAGGTGAAAGGCAACCATACATTGATGTCTCTCTCTCTCTCTGCCTTGCTTGCTTCCACTCTCTCTAAAAATAATAAATAAAATCTTAAAAAATATATTGCTACACCAGCTTTCTTTTTGTGTCTGTTTGCTTGGAATATTTTTTTCTATCCCTTCACTTTAAACCTGTATATATCTTTTGTCCTGTGGTGGGTCCCTCATAGATAGCATGTATTCATATACATGGGTCAGCTACCCTATGCCTTTTGATTGCAGCATTTAATCCATTACATTTAAGGTTATTATTGGTATTGCCATTTTCCTCATGCCTGCTTCTCTCTCTTTTTTAAAATTAATATATTTTATTTATTTTTCTATTACAGTTGTCCCAATTTTCCCCCTTTTGCCATCCTCCACCCAGTACCCCATTTCCTCCAGAAATGCCCCCTTTAGTTCATGTCCATGAGTCATGCATGTAAGTAGTTTGGCTTCACTATTTCCTTTGTCCTTCTTAACATCCCCCTGTCCATTCTGTAACCACCAATATGTACTTTTTCTTTTTTCCTTTCACATGCAGAAAACTCACCATTTAATAACTGCCTTCTGTCAGCCTCTCAAATCATATTAATACAAAGTTTTCATTATTCCAAAATGCCTACATTAATTAATTTGTTTAAAGAATTACTCTTTTAAGTAATATAAATTGCAATATTACCAAACACATACAAAAATACATTTACACCCATACATATTTTTACACATATTTAAAGTACATACTGGATTTTGAAGAGTTAATACCAAAAAACTTAAAATATGCCAATAGCTTACATAATTATTACACGTAAATTATAATGTTTTAGATATATTGTAGCAAAATTAAGCAGATTTCCCCCCTTCTTTAATGCTTATTTTATTCTGGAATGCTATTTTTTGTAAAATATATCAGAGAAATGATGTATTGCAGAACTCACTTTTGTGAAAGTTGTCTTAGAAACATAGTAAAAAATGAATTTGGTTTTTGAGTCATATTCTCCCCCCTCCAATAATACAACTCAACTTTATTTTAAGCTACTGGAACTACAACTTATACTTTTTGGAGTTTTCCATCTTAAATAGTAGGTTTATTGATTTATTTAGGTTGTGCACAGGTCTTATTTCTTTCAATACCCTCTGGTTTTCCTCTACATGTGTTTTACAAATTGAAGCCTTCAGAAATAATGGCACTTGCAGTGCTTAGCTGGTCCCCTTAGTAGAAATTATTATGTCTACTAAGTTGAGGTAAAAAATAAAAATCCCTAGGATTTAAATAATTTTGTAGAATAATATTCTAGCTATTTTTTGAACTTGTGGTTGACTTCCTATGTGGTCCCAAACTAACCGCTGAACTATTTAAGAGCCCGTTGAGGTAGAGATTAGGTATGTTCACATTTCAATAATAAAGTTTACTACAGCATTCATTCCTTTTCCCAAGCATCCCCAGTTTGGGGGCCTTCATAACTGGAAATGTGTATTCCCATGATTTAGTTGAAAGGAATCTCATCTAATTTACATGCTAATATGATAATATATATAGTCTATGTCCACAAATCATAGTTTAGTAGTTTGCAAATTCCATCCAAATTGGTCTTCATTCTCAACATCTTTTCTAACCTAAAGATTGACTGATTTCACAACATACTCATGACCAGTTGGTTGTTATTTAAAACATAAATTCCTAACAAAATCTATATATTACCCACAAATAAGCATGTATTTTGTAACAGCGAACAAGAAAGATAGCATGTCTTCTATGTAATATACATCCACATTTTCTTAGGTTTTTCTTCTTCCTTAACTGCATTCGATTTTTCTTAGTTCTTGTAAGTAACCTGATTTTCCCATATTGTGAAATGATTCCAATCTAAGAAAACTTAGCCTGCAGTAATGCAGATACAAGTAATATATAAACTTCTTCCTTATTTAGTAAAATCTATTTATAACAAGATCACTTTAAAGCACTGATAAGTTAAAGTTGGTTCTTATCATTCAGCTGCCCTATGTCTTTTGATTGATGCATTTAATCCATTTACCTTTGTACTTGTGTTTCCTTCTGTCTTTCTGTTTCTTCATCTTCTTAAAGCAAACCCTTTAGCATCTCTTGCAATGCTGGTTTGGTGGAGATATATTCTTTTAGACTTCTTTTGTCTGGGAAACTCCTTATTTCGCCTTCCATTTAGAATGAGACCTTTCTGGGTAGAGTATTCTTGGTTGCAGGCCTTTGTTTTTCATTGCTTGAAATATTTTTTGCCATTCTTTTATGGCTTGTTGTATTTCTGTGGAGAAATCAGCTGATAACCTTAGCGAAGCCCCCTTGTATGTTATTAGCTGTTTCTCTCTTGCCGCTTTTAGGATTCTCTTCTTGTCTTTGAAATTTGCCATTTTCATGATGATGTGTCTTGGAGTCAGCCCCTTTGGGTTCATCTTCATTGGGACCCTCTGTGCTTTCTGAGTTTGCATGACATTTTCTCTCCTCAAGTTAGGAAAGTTTTCTGTCATTACTTTTTCAAAGAGGTTTTCTATCCCTTGCTCCTCCTCTTCTCCTTCTGGTATCCCTATGATACGGATGTTATTATGTTTCATGTTGTCCTGCAGTTCTCTTAAAACCTCTTCATTCTTTTTCAGTCTTCATTTTGTTGCACTGCCTGGGAATTTTTTTCTACATTGACCTCCAGCTCGATGATCCCATCCTCTGCTTTCTCTAGCCTGCTTTTGATTTCTTCTACTGTGTTTTTCAATTCAGAAGTAGTATTCTTCATTTCTTCCTGGCTCTTATTGATGGTTTCTAAGTCTTTTTTAATGCTGGTGTAGTTCACGGTAAGTTCCTTATAGCTTCCCTGGAGTTCTTCGTAGTTCCACTGGAGTTCTTCATAGTTCACCTGAGTTGTTTGTAGTTTTCTTTGAACTGGCTCAGCTCATTGAGCTTCTCTATCATCATTATTTTGAATTCCATGTCTGTCTGATAGGGTGCTTGCCTCTATTTCATTTTGCACCCTTCCTGGGGATTCCTCCTTTCCATTTGTTGAGGGTTTATTTCTTTGTCTCTCCATTTTAGGTGGCTCTTGTTTGTTTCTGCTTCTTGGATTGGTCTGCTTTGACTTACTGTCTTAGTGGTGTGACTTTCTGTGGTGTAGAGGAGCACTTTTTTTTACTTCCTGGATCTGTGCTTGGTGACATCAGCTTGTGTCCCAGTCTGGGCCTAGTCAGCTAGTTGGAGACTACCAGAGATCCACTGTCTTTGTCTGGCTCCTTTAGTTGTTAATCCAATCAGTTTGTGATCAATGATCAGTTTAAGGCTCTTCTGGGCGGGGCAGATGAATTCAGTTGTTAATCCAAACAACCTGTCAGTTTTAGCCTGTGCTGGGTGGAACAGATTAATTCCTATGGGTTGGGCTTGGCTTCCCCTCAGGCTACCCACCTTGGAAAGTGGTCTGCTGGCTGTATGGGGGATGGGCCAGCCCTGGACTCACAGGCTGCTCCCTCAAATTTCCCCCTAAAGCCACTGACCCAAGCCCTCCATAAGTGTCTCTAGTCCACTGTGCTCTCCCTCTGCTGGAACTCACAGTAAGTGGGTGCCACTGTATTTTCATGCGTGGTCCCTTTAAGAATTCAGTCTCTCTGTCAAGCCAGCTGAACCTGGCTGCATTTTGCTTTTCACAGCTCCATGCTGTTTGTTTTACTCTCAGCTTTGTTGCTGTAGGCTGGGAAGCCCAGTTGGGGGTTTAGATCCCACCCTTCTCAGGTGGAACCCCTGGCTGCTGAGATGTTTCTCTGTCCCTTTAGCTGCTGCCTGTGGATACCCTGCCAGCCCTCTTGCATCTCCGCACTTCCTACTAGTCACATTGTGATGAATCTGTTCTGTCCGTGGTAATAAGACTTATCTCCAGTTGGTGTTCTGTTGGTTATTCTGGATGATTTCTCCTCAATTAAGTTATAATTCCAGTTTGGTGTTGGGAGGAGATTGTTGTAGCTCCACTTCCTCCTTCACTATCTTGGTTCACTTGCTTCTCTCTTTCCTCTTTTTATAGTCTCTTTAGCATTTCTTCCAGTGCTGGCTTCATGGGGATGTATTCTTTTAGCCTTCTTTTGTCTAGGAAGTCCTTTATTTCTCCTTACATTTTAAATGAGAGCTTTGCTGGATAGAGTAGTCTTGGTTGTACGTCCTTGATTTTCATTACCTGGACTATTGCATGCCAATCCTTTCTGGCTTGTAGTATTTCTGTTGAGAAATCAATTGATAGCCTTATTGGAGCTTTCTTGTATTTTAATAGCTACTTCTACCTTGATGCCTTATTATTTTCTCTTTGTCTTTAAAATTTTCCATTTTAATTATGATCTGTGTTCGAGTAAGCTTCTTTGGGTTCATCTTGATTGGGATCCTCTGTGCTTCCTGCACTATGTGACTTTTTCCCACACCAAGTTAGGGAAGTTTTCTGTCATTTAGTTTTCAAACATGTTTTCTATCCTTTGGTCCTTTCTTCTTTTTTCGGTATACCTATGATGTGAATGTTATTATATTTCATGTTACCCTGCAGCTTCCCTAAACCATCCTCATTCTTTTTTAATCTTTTATCATTTTGTTTCTATGCCTGGGTATTTATTTCTACCTTGTCATCCAGCTCACTGATTAGGCCCTGTGCTTCATCTAGCTTGTTTTCACTTCCTTCTAGAATATTTTTTATTTCAAATATTGTATTCTTCATTTCTTTTTGGTTCTTTTTTTTTATAGTTTCTATGTCCTTTTTCATGCTGCTGTAATTTCCACTAAGTTCCTTATAGTTCTCACTGAGCTCCTTGAGCATCCTTATAACTATTATTTGGAATTCTATGTCTGATAGATTGCTTGCCTCAATTTCATGTAGTTGTTTTGGGGGTATTTTTCCTTTCCTTTTGATTGGGGGTTCTTTCTTTATCTCCCCACTTTAGGTGACTCTTTTTGTGTGTTTCTGCATCTCAGGTTGGTCTGTTTTGTCTGCCTGTCTTTGTGTGGTGGACTTCTGTGGTAGGAGTTCTGTGGGACTTAGTGGTGCTATCTCTTTGATTTCCTGATCTGGATGCTCTAGGGTTGCCCTTTATTCAATTTATGTGAGCTCTCTTGTTGTACTTTGGTTTTTATTATTGGTGGATCATTCATTGGCGGGCTTTCTCCCCCAGCTCGCTGACTGGGAGTCACAACTCCTGACATGTCTTGTACAGGTGCTGGTTAACAAAGTCATGCTACCCAAAAAACCAAACCCATACCAACAAAAATACCCCCTGCCACATCAGCAATACCAACAGCAATTGAGCAAAGATTAATAAAGGTGGAGAGAGATTAAGAAAGATAGAAAAAAGGAAATATGATATGACTAAAGGAGAGAAGAATGATTTTGAGGGGGAAGAGGAAGGAGAAATAATAAGCATAGGGAATAGAAACAAGGCAAAGAAAGGGAAGAAATAAATTTTAAATGTAAGTAAAAAGGAAAGGTAATTGCAAAATGCAGTAAAAGAGGGGAAGAATATTCTATGAGGTATGAAATAAAATTTAAAAGGTAGTGAACCAAATGGAGTAACATTGTAGAAAAACCGCAATAAGGTTAATAACAATGACAGTTGAGCAAAATAAGGGTGGAAAGGGAATAATATTATACCAGAGATAAAAGAGAATATTAGATGTCTACAAAAAGGAAAAGTGATTTTGAGAGGGTGAGGAAAGAAACATTATAAGAGTAAGTAGAACTTGGCTAAGGAAGAGAAAAAGAGAAAATTTCTAACTCAAATAAGCAAGGGCAGGAGGAAAGCAAAGGAGTAAGACATGGGGAGAGTAACTTATGAGATTTGAAATTTTAAAAATAGTGAACAAATAGGAATACTGTTGAAAAAGACAACAATAGCCACAATTATCCATGCCAAATGAGCCACAATTTATAAAGGCAGAAAGGAAATAAGAATATTATAAGAGGGGGAAAGAATATGAGCTGACTAAAGGAAGGAAGAATGCTTTTGAGAGAATAGAGGAAGGGAAAATAGTAAAAGTAAGAAATAGGAGTAAGATGTAGTGTGGATGAAAATAAAATTTACAACAAAAGTAAGAAAGAGCAGGAAGAAGGAAAAATAGAATAAGACAAGGGAAGGGTGCAGAATGACATCTGAAATAACAATAAAATTGATAGCTAGTATAAAATATAAATAAAAAGAATAAAAATAAAAGACAAAGAATAGTGAATTATTGGAATATAATGGAAACAAATATTAAAATATTAAAAGGCTATGTGAAAAGAAGAAAAACCTCCACAAATTCTGACGAAGAATGAGGTGGAGTTCATCTCAGTAAATGTTGGTGTTTGCCTTCTGACTTTTCTTTCTGGATTCATTTCTGGCTTTATCAGCTCAAGGTCCTGGCAGCACCACTAGTATCACCTTTACCTGCCTCTAGAGGGAGGTTCTATTGTGATCAGGAGGGTGGTACTCCTAAGCCTTCCATGGGAGTCACTGTTGAGTCTTTTGGGGAAAATGTGGGTATGCTCCCATTGTCCCTGTATACCCACTTCTTGGTGTGTCCCAGATCATTTGAATAATGTAGTTTCTGTTTCAAGGGAGAGGTCAGTCTGTAAGAGGGTCAGTCTTTTCTTGTTTGGTGTTGACAGGTGTGTGAGCCAGGGCTGGGCAGTACCCTGATTCCCCTTGCTGGACTGATTTCAGATCACCTGTCTTTGCTGGCCTCAGTGGAATAAGGCCCCAGGAACCATCGTAGTATTTTGTATCCCTGAGAGAAGTTCAAAATGGGCCTTTTAGACCTTTTTGCTGTCTTGTTCTTGCAGAAATGCACTCTGTAGGGGGTTCTTGAGCCTGACCTGCCTATTTTTCAGATCTTCTCTGTTGGAGGCATTTTCCACCCTGCAGGATCAGGGGCAGGGTGGAGGGGTGACCTTCCCTTCCAGGAAGGGGACTCTGGCTGGCTTTAAATAATAGTAGGTGCTTATCTCCCACTCTCCGAGTTCCCAGTCTATTGCCCTCCAAGCAGAGTTCCACACTCTCCACTGCACTGCCTCTGCCCAGCCAGCTGCACTGGACCAGGGCTGAGAAATCCTCTAGCTTTGCACTTTTCTGATAATTCTGCCCACCTGCATTGACTGGGAGCAAACTGCACCCTCAGTCCTTTCCCCTTGCTGCCAGGGCATGTGTGTGTGGAGTCCCTGCCCAGTACGCCTCAGCCCCCATTTTAAAAAGTCTTTTGGGCACTCCCACTGCAGCACTGAGTTACGGTCTGGCTTTCTGTACATACCGCCTCTCCAAAAAGTCAAGAGTCTCTCACAGTCACAGCTGGCCACAGCCAAACTCCTCCACCTGACCCAAGTGCAGGTAGAACCCCTCTTCTCCTGGAATGCTCCCATTTGGCATTTGCTGCTGCAGCTGTGGTGTGCTGCTTGGGGTGTGTGTGTGTGTGTGTGTGTGTAGCCTGGAATAATTGCTGCATCTTCGTACCTAAGTACCAACATATATGTTAGTGGAGAGCTTCTGCCTCTTCTTTTGTGTATTTGTTGTACTCATTGGGAAACAATGATACCAAGAAGAAATAATAGCTGCACTCCAAAGTCAAATCTCTGGAACAGAATACAAGATAAATGCCTAAAGTTTGTGTATCCAAGTTGTTCTTGGCCAGGGTTTGGGGCTTCCCTGTTCTGGGACAGAGGGAGCCCAAAAGCTGTGATTTCTGATGTCTGACTAAGCTCTTTGCAGCTGCAGGCATCAGGCACCGGGTGTATTCCCCTTCCATCTATAAAATCTCCTTACTGCCTGTTGTAAAGCAGCTTCTGCACTTCTTGGCTTCCAAACTTCATTATCAGCTAAGATTCCATTGAATGTTCAGTTTATTTTTTGGAAGATCAGCGAAGTCTCTGAGTTTGGTGCAAGAACAAGTAGAATCAGCTTCCACCAACTTGGCTGCCATCCTCTGGTACTCCTTATTTACCTTTATTGCTTAGATCTCACCTTATATTTTATTGGGTTATTGTACATTCCTGTGTACAATAGTCATAATAAGTAAATATCTGTTTTCTTGATTTTCCCCAAATACCAGAAGGTAATTAGAGTATAAATGAATGTTACTAGTTACCAAACTTTGTTCCTTTCATTTGGAAACAAGTTGATTGCAACTTTGAGAGTTTCTGATTATTCAATTTTAGACTTGTGGGGTGAAGTCTGAATTAACAGGTGGAGAATTAGATGAATCCCTGCCCTAATTTAGTTTTCTCTTTGGAAATCATGGGTCCTTTTTTTAATACTGACATAGGGCTTAAAGTCCTAGTCACAAAGGTACTGGAATAATTGCTGCATCTTCATACCTAAGTACCAACATGTATGTTAGTGGAGAGCTTCTGCCTCTTCTTTTGTGTATTTGTTGTACTCATTGGGAAACAATGATACCAAGAAGAAATAATAGCTGCACTCCAAAGTCAAATCTCTGGACACAGAATACAAGATAAATGCTTAAAGTTTTACAGTGTCCTGGTATGCAGTTAACTCACCTGGAGGGAGGTTGGAGGGAGTTGGATGGACCATGGGATAAAGGTTGTTTTTCAACTATGGTGAGATGCTTCTGGTAGGACTATACAGAAAAGAATAATTAAGACCACATTGAGTGTCACCAACAGCAGACCTGCAAATGTCTCCATATCCAATTAGAACAACATTTGCTGTTCTGTGGGAACAGGGATCTGGCTTACTGTCCTTATGCTACTTTCCCAGCAGCCAATCTGGTGACTAGCACAGAGATCAATAAATATTTGGAGACAGACAGGAGGCATGGCCTCAACAAATAATAAGGATATTGAAACCTGGAGCAAGATCTAGTAATAGTAGAATCAAGCTAAAAGATAGGATGGTAGTGGCACCAGTAGCAACATTAAAAAATACTGTATGAAATATAGTATTATTAACTATAGTCACAGTGCTATACATTACATCCAAATGACTTATTTATTTTATAAGTGGGAGTTTGTATTTTCTGGTCTCCTTCATTCATTTTGCCCTTCTTACTCCTTATCTATAAGTACAGTGTTTGTTTGTTTTATAGATTCTACATATATGTGACATTACATGGCACTGTCTCTGTTAGTCATTTCATTTAGCATAAAACCCTCAAGTTCATCTGTGTTGTTGCAAATGGCAATACTTTATTTCTTTTTTTTTTTTATGGCTGAATAATATTTTTGTGTGTGTGTATGTGTGTATACATCACTTCTCATTAAGTACTAACTTTGTGCGGCTGCTGGGGATTAAATAGGAATCAAGACAATGAGAATGCTTAACTTTATTGTTCTTAAAGTCTTAGAAGAGAGCACAGAAAAATAACTAAGAAATTGCAATGGTGTATGAAAGCATTTGGATTGGGGAGACATAGACTTGAATAATGACTTCTTAGAAGAAGTGGTGTTTAACTTAGGAATTGGTGATTAAAAATGGAGCTGGAATTTGGGGGTAGAGAAATACTGATGAGAATTTCACTTCCATCCTAAGGACAATGGGAAGTCAATGAGGGACTTTAAAAGGGGAGTGATACCTTGGGTCTGGCTTACCAGAAAATTCTATCTGTCTCTGCTGTGGAGAATACATTGAAAAACAGTAAAGAAGAAACAAAGTTACATGTTTGAAAATTGTTTGTCGTTTGCTTTTTGGGAATTAAAATTGGAATGCCCCAGGAGCTGGAAGTCTTGCTGTATGGTATCATCTGTCTTTCAATTAGTGTCTATTTTCCCTATACATTAACACTCAATTTTCTTTCAATTTTATTCCAACAGTTGAACACTTTTCCTTTTTTCTAACTCTTCATAAGCCTTAAAAAAAAGATATTTACTTATTTTTAGGGAGAGAGGAAAGGAGGGAAAAAGAGAAAGAAACATCAATGTGTGGTTGCCCTTTGCTGTCCCCAACTGGGGACCTGGCCTGTAACCCAGGCATGTGCCCTGACTGGGAGTTGAACAAGTGACTCTTAATAGTTTGCAGGCTGTTTGCTCAATCAACTGAGGCACATCAGTCAAGGCTCTTCATAAGCTTTTAATAAAAACAATCATATCTAATATTGGTTAAACCTCACAATGTGCAAAGCCTATGTGTTTTAATTTTTCACAATAATCCTTTGAAGGAAGTGATTTCCATGAACGATAAAATATAAGAAACCTTGTTCTAAATCTTTCAAAATCCTTATCAGTTATTTAAAAATCTGTGAGACAGATACATCACAGCAACCTAATATGCTAGTTAAATGAAATGCAACTTCTCAAGCTACACACACACACACACAAACATACTGCTTGAGAAACTCTGCACATAGGACCTAGACTTTGTAGTTTTAGAAGTTTTCCAAATTCTGATGCACAACCACATTTTAACCCCTGATACAGGGAAAGGGCCAATGTCTGCCTTAGTTGCTATATTGTTATTTGTGTACCAATAAAATTACCCTTCTCACATAATATTTGGAATGAAAATGCCAAATGGTTAGGTCCCATTTTATTTCTGAATATTTTAAAGAGTCACTTAAATGTGCTTTTAAGGATATTTTGCAAGCATTTAAGAACATTCTCATTTTTTTTTTCAGAAAAAACGTGTCACATAGGTGCTTTTGTGTAATAAATGTCTTTTAGATTATTCACTGGGTCTCAGAACTGTAGTTATTCATGTAAAAATCAGGAAGAACTCTGATACTCATTTAAATTCACAGCCTGCTTAACTTTTTAATGGAGTTTCATAATGTACAGATACTAAATTCAAATTGTGGATGTAGTGTTTTGAAAATTTCCATTTCTATTATCACTTTTGAGGTTTTTCACATCAACTAGTGAAAGTAAATAAAAAATTTACAAAGGAAATGAAATGTGTTCCTCTTTGTTATTAGTTTCAAAAGTGAATATTTTAACATAAGACCATTTTTCTGTTGCCTTTTGTATAATATAGGCCAACATGCTTTGATTCCCTGCCCTGAGATGTCTGCTTATGGGGCTGGGTAATAATGTTCTTAAAGGGCCACATTTCCCATTCAGCGCTTCCAAGGCTACCTACTTCCCAATTACAGCACAGATAATTGCATACTCATTAGAATTGAATCACAATTGTAACAAAAGAGGTATTTTCTCTTATTCTTTTATACCTGAAGTATCCATGTGAATACTCTAAACTTTAATATTATATGTGGGTAGGCATGTAGGAATAAAGTGATTCTATTATAGGGAATTATTTATATGTGGACTATGTTAGGTTTTAGTAGCATGTTTACTCTCATGCTCAAATACGTAGTGTGGATATCTGTATACAGGGTGTGCATGATAAATTAGCAATAACTTTGCATCTCTTTATTTCATGTGCTTCTTATTAGTTTTGAAAAACTATGTTTCTAAGGTTATGATTTAACAGCATTGCTTCAGATATAAAGTATTAAATTTTAAGAACAACCATCATATTGAAGGAATACGATGTTATAGCAACCATAATATCTGGACTGTATGCAAGGCAAACTGCTAAGGAAATTGAGGACTTCAACAGCATCCCTTTCCATACAGTTGACAACATAAAGAAGGTGCATGATGCTGATCCTGATGTCACCACACCAACAAGGAAAACACATAAGGTATGCAAGGATCACACAAGCCCATATATTGTACACAGAATCCAGGAGGTCATCAATAAAGATCCAGGAAAGTCAATGCACCTCATAGCAAGAGACCTGCAGATGTTGGGTGCAATGGTTCTCAAGATTATTGGTGAAGATATTAGATATAGATCGTATGTTCTTAGAAGAGGCCAGTTTATGATACAGCAGAAAAAAGAAAGGTGCTTTGAAAAAGCAAGGGCACTGCTAACAAAATTGAAAAATCCCAAAGAAAAAACACTCTGATTTTCTTCTCCAATACAAAGAATTCTCAGCATGACCAAATAGGCAACAGAAGAAATAACAGGTGGCTCTGAGAATCTTAATAAAGTCCCAATTGTCATGAAAATGAAATTTCCTGCAGAGTGATGGTGTTAGGTGTTGTCAGCAATGAAGGAGATATCATGACCCTGCATTTTTGTCCACAAGGCTTAAAGGATGACTGCTAATGTTGACTTTGACATTTTGAGAGAAGTAGTTGTACTGTCGATGAAGCAAGTTGCAAATGGAGGTCATTTTATCTTCCAACAAGACGGTGCACCAGCACACAATGCCAAAAAGGTGCAAAAGTGTCTCAGTGTCAATGTTCCTGAATTCTGGTCAAAGGAAATCTGACTGCCTAGTTCACCTTATGCAAATCCTTTAGACTTTTATGTATGCACCATTTGTGAGAGATAAATTAATAAACAACCTCATTCCAATAAAGAGGCCGTTAAAGCTGATTGAAAACATTATGATGTCTATGGATAAAGAAAAGTTAATTAAAGTGTGCTCAAGATTCCCAAGTCACTTAGACAAAGTATAAAGGAATCATGGACATGGACAACAGGTGGGATTGACTTTGGGGGGAATGGGTGGGTGGGGAGGGGGACAGAGGGGAGCAAAAAGGGGATGGATGTAATACAACAACAATAAAATTAAAAAAAAAAAAAAGATTCCCAAGTCAAATCAAGTCTATTATTGCATCAAATGGAGACTTTTGAACAATTAAAAAAATAATGACTATGTTTATGTATTTACATGTAAGAATAAATTTATTTCAAAATATATACTTTTGTGGTATGTTGTTGATTTTACTAAAATTTTGCCATTTTATTGCAGACACCCTGTACAGTTTTGAGAATCTACTATTTCAACCAAGATGGTTTGATACAAAAGTGGAAGCCAGCTGCTTATCTTGTAAAATTTCTGAAGGTTTTTTTAGGTGAACCAGTGTAGGAAGAAACTTGGATTCTGAATGACCACAATAAGAAAAAATGCCCAGTGATGGAGATTTTAATTTTTTTTAAATTGAGAAATAAACTTCTATTATATAGAGATATTATCTGTTTGGGACTATTTATTACCATAGTTTATTAAAATAGAATGAATTGGACAGGTGTGAAAGCATGGCGTGTTAGTGACACTACTTGGGAGGAAAAGTGAAAGTGGGAATAAGAAAGGTGGATCCCCCTGGCCCTGCAATCCACACATTTATTTGAGGTGGGTCCTCACTTTCAGTAAGTGCCGTAATGTTTTGTTTTAATGTTATCTCAAAAAACGTTTATTGTCTAGAGGCTTTGCTTGCAAAAAGATTGATTTCTTTTTAGTCTGACAATCATATAACATTGTGAAACTCTCATTACCAAAGAGTGTGAGTCTACAAAAATGGGGGGTGATTTCTTGATTATATCAATAGTAGAGAATGATTCAATAGAAGAGCATAAAGGTTGCTCAACCTCCTGAGAGATCATAATATCATCTCTATAATACCCCTAAGTTAGGACTGATCTGGAAAACCTTCCATTGTCCTGCTTCTTGTCTTCTGTCTTGGAAATGTGTAACCAGTTTAAGCAAGATTTTCTTAACAACTAGAAACTTGTTTATTTATAATCAAAACTTTAAGGGCAGAGGGCCTCAGAATAATACAATGTCAAGTCTACTGCCACAAAGACATTGGAGGTCTCACAATATTCTTTATTGTGAATTTTAAAGTTGTATCACCTCATGGATTAATTATACCTCTTGAGGCAGGAAAGATAAATGTATGAAGTTATAGTTTAGATTTGTACCCATGATGGCAAAAATAGAAGATTGGCCACTATGACTTTTATGTGGGCTTTTTTGACTCAAAGATGAGAGCTAATGAATATAGAAAGGAAGACCACAGGGAATGAGAACTTTCTTTCTTTTAAGAAACCTGTACCAATGAAGTAATTGAAAGCATAAGTTATTCAGAAATTATAAACATGAAAATTAGTTATGATATTGTAGTTGTTAAGAACATTGATGACTATTTTCACAAATGAATTAGAAAAAGAAATTAAGTCATTTAGTGTTTTAGCAGATTTTGTTTTGAAAAATATGTACAAAAATATGGTAGCAAGCTCAAGAATATGGCGTGTGACAGAAGAAGAAATCAATCAAATTTATTGGAAGAAATCACCCTATTTGGTATTTATAGACACATACCTTCTGACAAATTCAAATTAGGTGGCTAATAATATTTAGTCTGTTCCTCAGTGAAGTCAAACATTACTACATAAAAAATCAACTTGATCCTATTCTTTTGAGTTTCAGCTGTGTGACCATGAGGATGGATGTGATAAGGGGGACTATTGGTGCCTGACATATGTAGATGACTGGCCTGACTTTGAATAGGATATTAAACCTTCTGAGCCCCAGTTTTCTCATCTCTAGCACTGTTTTAGTGGGTTGTGAGTTTGAACTTAAAAATATGCATCTCAATACACACACATCTTTTTTTTTAAATTTTATTGTTGTTGTATTACATTCATCCCCTTTTTGCTCCCTTCTGTCCCCCTCCCCACCCACCCATTCCCCTCAAAGTCAATCCCACCTGTTGTCCATGTCCATGGTTCCTTTATACTACGTTCTTGTCTAAGCTGCTCCCCTTTCTTGCCTCTGCCTCCCCCCTCCCCCCAACCCCTTTCCCCCTGACCACTGAAGGCCTATTCCTTGTATTCATATACTTGGTTCTGTTTTGCTTGTTGTTAGTTTTGCTCATTATTGTCCCATAATGGGTGAGATCATATGATATTTGTCCTTCACTGACTGGCTTATTTCACTAA
>PVIW01005117.1:6888-114207 GCA_004026585.1 Noctilio leporinus
AACAACAAGCAAAACAGAACCAAATATATGAATACAAGGAATAGGCCTTCAGTGGTCAGGGGGGAAGGGGTTGGGGAGAGGGGGGAGGGGGGAAGCAGAGGCAAGGAAAGGGAGCAGCTTAGACAAGAACCTAGTATAAAGGAACCATGCACATGGACACATGGACAACAGGTGGGATTGACTTTGGGGCGAATGGGTGGGTGGGGAGGGGGACAGAGGGGAGCAAAAAGGGGATGGATGTAATACAACAACAATAAAATTTTTTAAAAAAAGAAAGAAACAACTTGACTACATGGGACTTTTAAAAAAGTAAATAGAAATAAAGACATGTTTTCTGAGGAAAAAAAAAAAAAGAAAGAAAGCCTCTAAAGTAGTTAGTGAGGTGCTAGCACACAGCACCTCTACATGAACTTTTAAAAGAATCTACAACTATCAACTTTATTGTTTCTTGGATGTTCTAATTAAAAAGGCAGGTGATGGGAGGAGAGGGAAGAAACAGTAGGAGAATTAATGGGATTCTATGTACTAATTGTACATACTCTTCTTTATGCTGTTGAAACTCAGAACTAAGAAAATAAGCTGCAATTACAAATACTGTCTGTGGTTAGTGACTGCCAGGCACACAGTTTAAAATTTTAACTATATGTGTCAAAACACGCTCTAGTCAGAGAACACGGAGCAGAACTTTGTCACAATAACTTCAAGTTCAAATAGCACAGCCTACCCAGAATTTCTTTTCTAAAATCATCTCTTCCTTTTCCTTAGTCTGTCTGTCTGTCTGTCTGTCTGTCTGTCTCTCTCTCTCTCTCTCTCTCTCTCTCTTTCTCTCTCTCCCTCCCTCCCTCTCCCTCTCTCAGGTTTTACATGTGTAATTTCCCAGCAACTTAAAGCAGATCCTACCACCACTGTGAATCTCTCAAATACATTTGCATTCTTAGGTGCCTTTTTTCTCACTTTGCCATTTCCTTCAAGAATATCTGACATGCTGATCTAATTGTAGAACAGCAATCTCGTTAATGTGCAATAATGACCTGAAAACCTGTTTCAGATAACTGTTTTTAGCAAACTACTACGTGAATAGACCTCATAAAAATTCATCAAGGATGGAGAGCCTGTAAATAAAATGTTGGATTCTTTTTTACCTGAATTTACCAATTGTTGCTCCATCACTCCACAGCCAAGAACTTCTAGCCATGCTCCATGGAAGTTGATCTCCATCTCAAAGGAAGGGTGAGTAAAGGGAAAGTAGCAGTCTACCCATCTAATGTCCAGATCTGCAAAGATGCCAAATAAAAAGTGTTAAAAGGCACTCTACCTTTTCTTGTGATCAAATTTATCTTCGGCTAATGACACCAATTTCTACATTCTGAGTAAAATAAATAGCAAACATATCAATTTGCAACCTGATAAGGGGAGGCAATAAATCTTAAAACTTGTAAAACACTAGGTATGTCTTTTTCAATATGAAAAACACTTTATGCAGTTCCAAGACCCTCTAAAACCAAATCAATCACCTGTCAAATCCCCGAAACTACCTGGCAGCGGAAAAATTAGATCAAGATCATGGGAAAGCAAGGAATTCTACCAGTTTCTTTAAGTGAAAATGGCATCTTTTCAGAGTTAAAGAAAAAATATTGTATTATATTGTCCTTCAACACATCAACACTATGGCCCATTTAGGATAAACTTATCAACTTTAACTTCCATAAATATATGTATATATTAATTTAAAGTTAAAATAAGATCAGCTAAATTTAAGCAAAACATTTCAAAAGTCAAAACACTTTCTATAGGTGATTGGTAAACATACTTTTTGTTTTTTGATAAACATAATTTTAAAGAAATCAAGTACATGCTAAATGGAAGAATGAATTTCTCAATAAGCTTATAAACAATGATATTGTTATTTAACAAAGGAGAAGACTAATGAACTCAAAACAAAGCCTGTGACATGCAGAGGTTACTAAAAGCAAAGAAACCAGATGAGAAGGTCACCTGGTAGCTAGATGCCCACTGTGAGGAGCACACAAAAAAAAATGGGCACTGTGCAATCACCTACGGTCTCTACCCTACTTTCCTTTCACTCCATGTAGTGAACTTTTTCTTTTATGAGGCAACATCCTGATTGTGTTTCTCCATGGTAACATGCCCCCCTGTGAATTTTAAATAGTGTTTTCTCATCCAAGAATATTTGCATTTTAAACCTAGTAGAAATCAGTATGTGAACTAAATAGAAATAATACCAAAAACTACCTCCATTTGTTGAACATTTACTATGCCTCTATCATTTCACAAATAGGGAAAAAAACTACTAGAAAGGCCGTGTCTTGCCCAAAGGCACACAGCTAAGCATGTGACTAAGCTAAATCTAGGTTAGCCTGACTCCAAAACTCCTACTCTTGGCAATTAAAAATTTCCCCACCCAACAAAAAAGATATTTCAAGAATCCAAAATCAGATGAGAATGAAATTTTGAGACAAGGAGACTTTTCCTATGCCCCAAATTATTTTGGATAGAAGGTAGATTTTCCTTCTATTACTCTATTTTAGTTGCATTTATTTTTCCCAGTTCCCTGCTGTCTGAAGCAAGTGAATAACTAATTTCCGTTTATAATACTAATACAGTATGTCCCCCTTTCACTATACATGTCATATAATAGACAAATATTAAACTGCACATAAAGTGTAGAATCTAATAAACGTTGACATATGTATATGTCCATGAAACTGTCACTATAATAATACAATAAACATACCCATCACCCCTCAAAGTTTCCACATGCCCCTCCATACTGCTACCTATCTGCTCATCACGGCTATCTCTCCCTTCTCCTCATCCCCATTAATCCCAGGCAACCACTGATTTCCTTCCTGTCACTATAGATGAGTCGGCATTTCCTAGAATTTATAAAAGTGGAATCACACAGAATGCATTTTTTTAAATTGGTTAGCTTCTTTTATCCAACAGGATTAAGATTTACTTACATTGTTGTACTTCCTTTTCATTACTGAGTAGCTTTTGCCAACATTTTTTTCTAACTGGGAAAAAATTGCTGGCCCTGTTGCAAGCCATTGGGAGAATGTCTACAAGTGCCCTGAGCTGCCAAGACTTTTCTACACAGAAAGCCTATATGCAGAGCAATTGCTTATTTGCAATTGTAATCCCAGGAGAAAGTATGTGTACACCTGCGTGATTCTCCATCTTTGGGACCAATAATCTCCTACCAATATTTTACTGAAGCTCTCCAGAGACAATCTTGCTGGCAACCAGAAATGTATGAAACACTGGGATATATAACTGAGTGCAAAAGGACTGGCAGACAAAATAATTTTTATGGTTGTTTTTGGTAATTCTTGGCAGGTAAGCACAAATCATGTCTGAAAACAATTTAGAAAATATTATTTTGTGTACATGGCTTTTTATACTTAGCTCAAATTTAACCAAAAGTAAGAGGATTACTCAGGGTTTAACATGACAATTTCATCATAAGATAATTCAACGTCACCTAAGTGCCTAAGTGCCTAAAACATAGTTAGGTGAGGTCATTACAAATTAATTTTCTTCACATGTCCTTATTTTATTCCTTTGAACAGTCTAAATAAATAGCATAGCTTGTATGGATTTATAACTCACACCTGTAAAAACTTAAGTTTCCCCTAGTCAAAGAAAAATAATTTGAGGCATTAATAACCCCTCAAAATAATCACAAGTATTGATTAAAGTAATTCTACTATCAGTGTCTATTAAGACCAAACTAAATCCCTACTGCATCAAACATATGGGAGGCTGGAGATTCCTAGAGACAGGACCCATCTGAACAACTGGTCCATCAAAGCACAAGAACTGCAGTGAAAAGGGAAGTGATGATTTCTTGCCTCCTCCAGGAACCTTCTTTTACCCAAGGGCTTTTGCTTTACCACTTAGAAAACTAAGCCCTGGCTGGTAGCACAGTGGATAAGGGGCCAGCCTGTGAACCCAAAGGTCACTGGTTCGATTCCTTAGCCAGGGCACATAACCAGGTTGCACGCCAGGTCTCCAGCTAGGTATGTGGCTGGAGGCAGGTGAAAAGCAACCATACATTGATGTCTCTCTCCCTCTCTGACTCTCTCCCTTCCTCTCTCTGGAAATAATAAATAAAATCTTTAAAAAGAAAGAAAACTAGAAAAAAGTACTTTAGATTGAAAACTTCTAGTATTAAATTTTTCTTTAAGATTTTATTTATTGTTTTCAGAGAGAAGGACAGGGAGGGAGGAAGAAACAAAGAGAAACATCAATATATGGTTGCCTTTCACCTGCCTCCAACTAAGGACCTGCCTGGAGACCTGGTTGCAACCTGGCCATGCACTCTGGCTGGGGAATTGAACCAGAGACCTTTGGGTCCACAGGCTGGCACCAATCCACTGAGCAAAACCAGCCAGGGTAGTACTGAGTAAATTCTTAAGATAAAATTTCCATATGTTTGTTGCATCAACGCTTGCTCTTCTTTGGGTTAAGACCTCAGTCACCATGGCCCTTGGTTTCTTCTTGCTTTCCCATCCTACAGGTGGCTCACCCAGCAGCAATGAAAGGTTCATTTTTCCACACACCCAGCCAAGTAGGAAAATGCAAGAAATCAGCCAAAGTTTTACAGAATCACAAAGATGATTAATATTAATGATTTGTGGAATAGAACTCATTGATAATATCAAAGAAAGTAAGACAGAAAACGGCTTGTCAAGTTTTGTCTAAGAAAACGGGGGAGTTTTTAATCCTCTTCATTTCCTCAGATCTTTTGCTAAAAACTTCCATTTTAAATCTATATGACCCTGCAATGAATACCAAATCCATACACCATTTGTTTTCTTTGTTCTACTACTTTAAAGGTATCTTCAGTTTTTAAGTTCTTTCTTCACATAAAACAGGCAAAAGCCAAAACTGCAGTTTTGAGAAGCCTATGGATCTATTTAAAACATAAATAGCAATTATTTCTAAGCCAACTATATTAATGTGTAATTTTTGCCTAAGACCAATTCTTTTATACATTCTAACAATTAAAATTTCAGATATACTGACACATTAACAGTAATCTTTTTAAAAATCACTGTCATGGAATTATTTATTGAATATTTTTATATTATTCTAAAACTATACTTATTTTGTCTTTGCCCTACAACCTCATTATAGTAAGAATAATTATATTAGGTTAAAAAGCATCTTGATAATGCATTTTGTATTAAAAGATATGATACTGAATAAACAGCTCAAACTCTATTGCATATGGTTTATTTCATATGACAGAAGTCAGTGCAAAAATATCCCCTAAAAACTATGTATTTTGTGTAATACATTAACAGAGGGGAATTTTTTATAAACATGTCCAACTATGGGTTCACTATGAATTAGACTAACCTCTTATTGAGGTAACAGAGGAAAATTAAATCCACATGTATTACATATCTCTAATGAAAATATAGTCAAAGTGCTTTCTTTTGTTTTGCGTTTGTTTGGACATGAAAATTTATTAAGCTATATTCACAAGTAAAGCTCAGAGCTTTGAAAATATTGCCTTAGAACACTGCAACATGATAACTAAGAGCCTAGAGCCAAGTGGGCAAAACAGCACCTTAGAATAAACCAAATGTGACTCAAGCCTCAGATTTCTACCTTTTTTCCCTGTAAACTGTGGAAGTTCATTAACCTTCCTGAGTCCCTCACACCCACTTTGGGTACAATGACAGCTATCCCACCCAGCAGTTTTGAATAAAGAACCCACAGGAGCCCACTTTTTCTCGGAGGCAGAAATCCTCTTTGGAGTTAGGGGTACTATCTCTGCTTGCTGTCCTGAATGAGGATGCTGAGTTTGTCCAAGAAAGAGGAAAGGCCACAAGAAGCATTTCCTCAGCTGGGACCTTAGAAATAGCTGATGAAAATTCCTTCAGGATAGTAATGTGAGCCCAAATTGAAGAGGTGCAGCAAGAACTCTACTCTTCTCCCCTTTGGCAGGACACTATGTGCCCCGACCTCCCACAGAAAATCAGGGGCCAGGAAAGGCAGCACTGCATCTTGCCCGCCCATATACCAGCCTCTGGACTTCCTGACCCTTGGCAAGACCAATCAGGGACACAATGCAGGGGTATGGCTGAGTGTGTGGTGGGGGATGGAACCACCAATCCCTGACTTCTATGCAATGTTGCCATGACTAAGCACTTTGACACATTATAAATATTAAATAGATACCATCCACCTTACCTCCAACTCACCTTCATGATAGGTCACATACTAACATAACATTTCATTTCCCTCACTCATTGACACGTTAAGGGATCCTTCTTCCATTTACCATAACCTTTACATTTAAAGGGACTTTGCAATCAGAACCACCTCCCAGAGTTCTGAAAGACTGATGGTCCAAACAATAGCATAAAGCAGCAATTTTAGATATTCTACCAAAGATACTCTCCACTGAAGCAGGACACTTTACAAATTGGCTATACAAATAAACAATTAATAACTGCTGTTGTGCATCCATTTTACAACAGGTTTTTCCTCCACTGGCATCAGAGAAATAGAACATGGTGCCCTGATACCAGTACCACCACTTGTACTTTCTGCAAAAGGATGCAGGTCACTGTGTAATAATAGGGCATCAGCGAGAAGTCTCACATCCCTATGTCTGTCTCACCCCTTTTCTCCTGGACTTTTATCGGTAAACTTTTAGAGTTTCCTTTTTATTGACAGATATAAGCAAATGCAAATACATAGTTCTGTTTCCATCCTTTCTTAGATAAAGGACAGCATCCTCTGCACATTGTTGTGCACCATGATTTTTTTTACTTAATGATATGTTCTGAAGGCCTCTTCAGCTGAATACACACAGCATCTCCTCATTCATGTTCTGACTCCTACATGGTACTCCATCAAGTGGCTATGCCATGTTTAAAGAAATTCTTACTGATAAAAATTTGACTATATCCAAGTATTTTGCTATAAAAAATGATGCTGCCACAAAGTAACCTATTGGGTCCAAGCATAAATGCCTTTGTAAATGTAATAAATACTGCCAAAGTGTCCTTTATAGGAGCAATAGAATTTTATACTCCCACCATCAAGGGGGCCAAGGCCACACAACTAATTGGAGAAAAAGTCAAAGTAGAGCTCAGGTCCCAGGTGAAGATTCGGTGCTCCGCTGATTCAAGGCCACCCAGCTTGACCTCCACACAAGGCTCCCTCTAGCAATAACTGCACCCTCTAGCACCCACAAACAAGAGCCCCATATTTCTGCTGTCTTACTCACCCTTGCTGTCTGATCTTTTGCCTTGCCTCTAGCATAGGACATGAGTGTCGTCGGGACTGAATAACTGCCTGCCTGGCAGGAATGAGGAAGAGGAGGCACATGACAGGCCTGAAGCACCCATGTGGGACTATGAGTATTGATTCCATTTCCAAAGCCCACCTACAAGTAACACAAAGTCATTCACAACTAACACTTCATTCCCTATGTATGGCCTTGCAAACCCGGCAATGTCACCACCGCAGCTCTTTAGTGCACCATGTATATCCTATGTGTCTGCACAGCCACGTACCCTTGAGTCCAGTATTACAGACTTCTACGTGGAAGGAAATCATTCCAAATGCAAAGTTAATGCTAAATACCATCTTTTCCTTCTTGCAGTGGGAAAGAGGGTAATAAAATCTGGTGTGGGACTGCCACAGCACGCAGTAGATGTTAGCACTACTTCAGCCACAATGACCCCTTTGCTAAAATATACAGAAAGTCATCAGGGAAAAATAAAAGGCAGGCAAATTCTCTCACCATTGGTGATGTTGTAGCTGATGCCGCAGGTTTTCGTCCTCCAGTGTGTTAAAGCATTACTGCGGACTGTTGCCAGGACTCCCACACAAAGGAATCCTTTTGATTAAGGATTGGATCTTAAGATATTATCATGTCTCCACCTCACAATGGTGTTAGAAATAGAGTGCAGCACAATTTAACAGCCCTTCATTTAAATCTGGATATGGTGTCCAAGGTACTAAGATAAGTGACCACCATCTGGATACATAGCGAGTAGAAGGGGACAACCTCCCAGCAGCCTGACCTAGGTGTGAACCACAGCTGCAAACCTTCTGGTTCTCAATCTTCCTCTCCATCCCATTCACAAAGGATGGTTACATGGACAAGCCTTGTAGACAGGAAACTCACACTCCAACTTCCACAAATCTGGTCACAGAGGCTTGGGTAGGTCAGGCATAATTACAGGAATAGCAATCACAGATCTAGAATCAAATCCCACCTCTACCACATTTAGCCAAGTAACTTCAAGAAGGGATGTAACCTCTCACTGCCTCAATTTTGTTTAAAATAAAAACAATGCTTACTTACCAAGTTTTACTGACAATTCAGTAAAGAAAGTTTATAAACATCTAGCACTGTACCTGGTACTGAAAAAATACTCACTGGGTAATTTTTAAATTGAATATCATTGAAAATTAGATCATAATTTTAAATGTATCTCACCTTTCTATAAAAATACAAACGAAAATAAACATTTCTAAATTGCATTCCTAAGGTAATTAACATTTATTAATTTACTATGACACTGTGTTTAAATACTTCACATGTCTACATTAATTTAATCCTTATACTGATGTAAGGCTGACATTAATAGTGCACAATAATTACCCCTGTTCCCATCTTACTGATACAGGAACTATGGCTCAAACAGTTTATGTATCTAACCTAAGTTTACATAGTTAGTAAATGCCAAGATCAGAACTGAAAACCAGGGATGCCAGACCATACAGCCCTAGGGTACCCTCCACTGGAAGACAGTGAAAAATTCCACTAATTCAGTTTACCATGCCAAATGCCCTTACAAATCTAAGATGGCACTGTCAGTCTCCCTGTTCTACTAACACACTGTAATTCTCATAAAAAAAGAAAAAAACAGGAGGGTTCCCTTTGCCCCAAGGCTGGTGCAGCCACTGTGGAAACAGTATGGGGTTTCCTTAAAAAACTAAAAATGGAACTGCCTTTTGATCCAGCAATTCCACTACTTTACCCAAAGAATCCTGAAACACCAATTCATAAGAATCTATGCACACCTATGTTCATAGTGGCACTATTTACAATAGCCAAGTGCTGGAAACAGCCTAAGTGCCCATCAGTGGATGATTGGATCAAAAAACTTTGGTACATTTACACAATGGAATTCTATATAGCAGAAAGAAAGAAGGAACTTGTACCCTTTGCAACAACATGGATGGAACTGGAGAGTATTTATTATGCTTAGTGAAATAAGCCAGTCAGTGAAGGACAAATATCATATGATCTCACCCATTATAGGACAATAATGAACAAAACTAACAACAAGCAAAACAGAACCAAATATATGAATACAGTGAATAGGCCTTCAGTGGTCAGGGGGAAAGGGGTTGGGAGAGGGGGGAGGCAGAGGCAAGGAAGGGGAGCAGTTTAGACAAGAACCTAGTATAAAGGAACCATGGACATGGAGAACAGGTGGGATTGACTTTGGGGGAATGGGTGGGTGGGGAGCGGGGCAGAAGGGAGCAAAAAGGGGATGGATGTAATACAACAACAATAAAATTAAAAAAAGAAAAAGAAAAAGAAAAAAACAAAAAGGCATATTCTAACTTCAAAGATTTAAGACAAATACATCCATAGGCCCAAAACAGAACAGAAACATAAAATGGTGAGACAGCATAAGGCAAAGGGTTGCTGGGCTCAAAGTCCAAAACCAAGAAGAGGAGCCAGGAGCTTACCTTGTACAGGATAACATACTGTTTGTTGGCCTTAGATCTGAGGGAGGTTAAAAGGTTGAAGTCATACACTGGGATGAAACAGAGCTCCATGCTGGTAAAAGGATGACAAAATTTGTCACTAAATACGGCCTAGGGTTATAGCTCTGTAACACTGGAGGGTAGAGATTCATAGGTATTGGATCTGCCCCAAATAAGGGCTGGCACTATATCTGCCAGATCCCTATAAAACCTTGTTCTGGATTTCATGCCTGAGATTTGGGTGAAACCAACTGCAAAACCACAGAGGGAGGAAATAAGCAAAGCAGGATAGGACAAGAGGGAAAAAATTAAAACAAATTTTAAAATAACAGAGAAAGGGCCCTGGCTGGTGGCACAGTGGATAAGGTGCTGGCCTGCAAACCCAAAGGGTGCTGGTTCGATTCCCAGACAGGGCACATAACCAGGTTGCAAGCCAGGTCTCCAGCCAGGTCCGTAGCTCGAGGCAGGTGAAAGGCAACCACCGATTGATGTCTCTCTTCCTCTCTGCCTCCCCCTCTTCTCATCTCTCTAAAAATAATAAATAAAAATCTTTAAATAAATAAATAAATAATAGAGAAAGGGAGAAAAACAAAAATCTTCTATCAAATATGACCTTACAAACAAAAATTTCAAAATACATGAATAAACCTAATGCTAAATCAGCCCACAAAACCAATAATTAAACATGAATTCACTCCAGATGGAATTAGTTTTATAAAACAAGCTGACATTTTTAAATAAATATATTTCAGATAACCTAAGAGAAATATGAAAGTACAACACATTGATTTGTTAAAAAGAAAAAAAAATAGTAAGGCAATCTTTCTGTAAACCAAATCCACACAATGTATCTCTAGAATATTACCATCTCCCAATCAAATTCTGCTTTAAGGGAAAAAAATAAAACACCAGCTACCAGTTTCAAAGAATTATTGTCACAAACATTAATCAGTATCAGAAAAGAAGCCAAAAAAAAAAAAAAAAAAAAAAAAAAAGAAAGGAAAAAAAAAAAAAAAAAAAAAAAAAAAAAAAAAAAAAAAAAAAAAAAAAAAAAAAAAAAAAAAGTGATGAGAGAGGTATAAGAAAAATAAGAAAAGAAAAGAAATTAGAAAAGTGAGAGATATAGTGGAAGAGTGGGAGAAAAAAGTATCTAAAGGAAGGTAGTCAAAAGTGTCAAATGAGGAGAGACTTCCAAACCTGGACAAGATAGAATTACAAACTAGTTTTACTCTTGCATGTGAAAAACAAAAATTTAACTTAAAAATTAAAAAAAGAAGACAAACTATATGAAACAACACTAGAGAAGAAACTGTACATTAGGTAACCAAGAACACTGATCCCTGAGAAGTGTGCCCCTAGGAAGGGACACCCTGCCCTAGGAAGGAAAGAGAATACAAAGTCCCAGAAGTCTTTCCTAGTTGAGAAGACAGAGCTGGGAGTCTAGACAGGGCAAACTGAAGGAGAGCAGAGAGTTGCATAAAGAGAGAACTTCAAATATTTACAGAAGACACCCTTTCAGTATTCAACTGAATACTGTCAATGCATGTGTGATGAAGAAACTACCTGAAACCAGGGAGAACACCACAGAAAAAAGTCAGAGGAAATATGCTGAGAGCTCACAAAGACCAAGAGCAGGGCCAATTCCCAAGAGTCAAGTAGAAAATCTCATTAATTCATGGGTTATCAGTTAACTGAAAGGATTTACATCACCTGTGAGGAAAAATTAACCTTTAGTCTAAAATACTACACTGGTTCTACCTAATAAGGCTTTTAAAAGATTCAAAAGGATGGAAGTATCTCTAAACAATCCCAAAACAAAGTAGTATATGAATATTATTATAGGAATAAAAAAATCCAATACATTACAAGGTAAAATTAACAATGCCTGACATCCTATAGAAAATTATCAGGTATGCAAAGAAGAAACAAACTTATAGAAAAATAAATATTCACCAATTGACCAAGAAATGACACAGATGACAGAGTTCATTTAAAAAGGCATTAAAATACACATAATAACAGCCCTGGTTGGTGGCACAGTGGATAAGGTGCCAGCCTACAAACCCAAAGGTCACTGGTTCGATTCCCAGCCAGGGCACATAATCAGGTTGCAAGTCAGGTCTCCAGCCAGATCTGTAGCTGGAGGCAGGTGAAAGGCAACCATACATTGATGTTTCTCTCCCTCTCTGCCTCTCTCCCTTCTCCTCTGAAAAATAATAAATAAAATATTTTTTAAAATACACATAATAATGGTATTTGATATATTTAAAAAGCTAAAGGATTGAAAATGTTAAGAAGAGATATAAAAGATACAAAAAACACTAAATAAAATAAATTACATGAAAAAAGAAAGAAACACTGGATGAAATTACCAGATTAGACATTAAAATGACTGTGAACTTGAAAATATAACAATGAAAACTATTCAAAATGAAATACAAGAAAAAAAGTAACTGAAAGAAAGTAAACAGAGACTAATGAACTGCAGAAAAGTTTCATGTGGCCAAATATATATTGGAGTCCCTGAAGGAGGGGAGTTATGAAGAAAATATCTACAGAAATAATTTCCCAAAATTTCTCAAGTTTGATGAAAAATATAAACCCTCAGATCCAGTAAGTTCAACCAAATCTGGGCACAAGAAATCTGATAACAACTATACCTACACAAATCATCATCAAATTGCTTAAAACCCATGACAGAGAAAATATTTCGAATCAGTCAAAAAGAAATGTTACATTATGTACAGAAGCGTAAAGGCAAATGAAAGGATGACAGCAGATTTCTCACAGGAAAAACTCAAGTGAGAAGAAAGACAGAAAATTAACTTCAAAGAACTGAAAGAAAAAAACTATCAATATAGAATTATTTACGTAGCAAAACTACCTCAAAAATAAATGCAAAATACCTTTCTTTCAGATGTGCCAATGCTAAATCACCGCTAAAAAATTTGTATTACAAGAAATATTAATGACAGTCTTTCTACACGCAGAAGAAAAATAGCATCAATTGGAAACCTAGACAAAAAGCTGAAAATAATAATTACCTGGGTTAAATATACAACATTTTTAAAATTAAAAGCTAATCAACTCTTCAAAAAATTAACCACAATGTATTTAGAAGCTGATAACTTATATAAAAATAAAATATGTGGCAACAATTAGCACAAAGACCAGGAACAGAAATGCAAAAGTATATATACTGTTGTAAAGTTCTTATACTATACATGAGTTATATATCACTTGAAGATAGATTATGACAACTTAGATGTATACTATAAACAACAAAGCATTCACTACACCAAAGAAAGTTATAGCTTATAAGCCAAACAAAGCAGATATAATTAAATAGTAAAAAAAAAACATAACAAATCCAAAGAAAGCAAGATTAAGAAGAGAGAACAAAGAAAAAATGTGGCAAACAGAAAATAGCAAAATGGTCATTTCCATCCAACTACATTAGTGATCACATAAATGCAAAAGAACTAGATAAAGACAAAGTTGAAAATCTGATTTCAAGACTTATTAGAAAGCCACAGTAAGAAAGACAGTGCAATGTTACATCAATAGTGCAATGTTACAAGTAATAGATGAATGGAACAGAATAGAGTCCCAAAATAGACCCAAGCCTATATGGTCAATTGATTTTAGACAAAGGCACAAAAGCAATTAAGTAGAAAAAGGATGGTTATTTTCTAAAATGGTGATGAAGCAACTAGATACCTGTATGTAAAAAAAGTCAATCCATACCTCATACCATATATAAATTTTTTCAAAATGATCATAGAACTAAATATAAAACTGAAAATTATAACACTTTTAGCAGAAACCAGAGTAAAAAAATCACCTTTGATTAAGAAAGATGTCTTTGAAACAACATCAAAAACACAATCCATTAACAGAAAATAAATGTTTAATTATACTTAATCAAAATTAAGAACATATATCCTTTGAGAGAACCTGTTAAAAGAATGAAAAGACAAGGCACCGATGGGAGAAAATATTTGCTAATCACATATCTGATAAGAGACATATCCAGAATATATAAAGAAGTTTCAAAAATCAGTAACAGCAAAACTAGTTATTTTAATGAGCAAAAAATGCGGGCACTTCACTGAAGCAGTATTTAGATGGCAAATAAGCACATGATGCTCAGCATTATTAGCTATTAAGGAAATGTAAGTTAAAATCACAATCAGATTAACTATTGTACACCTATTAGAATAGCTAAAATTTAATGAACAACCCTACCATATTGGCAAAGATGGTGAGCAATTTCTACTCTCATATACTGCTAGCAGAAATATAAAATGGTTCAATCTAAAAATAATTATGCTAAGTGAAAAGGTCAGGCAAAAGAAGACTATATACTATAGAATTCTATTTACATGTATCAAGAAAATACAAATTAATTTATAGTGACAGAAAGGTACTTGCTGCTTTATTAGTTTGGTAAGAAGATATAACCAAGGGGCAGAAGGAAACTTTTGAGGGTAATAACTATGTTCATTGCCTTGATTGTGGTGATTTCATATGTGTATAAATGTCAAAACTTAAATTGTATATTTTAAAATGTTTAGCTTTTTAAAAAAAATAAACAGAAATGGTTCTCACTTTTTCTCAATCTGTTGGAATTTATAATTGGGAATTGTGACCTCAGTAGAACAGTTAAAATCACTATGACCTGGGGTGAACAGAAATAGAAAGCTGTATGTAATAAAGTATGGTTGAAAAACGAGTAAGCTTCCAGAGAAGGAAGGAAGGAAGGAAGGTTCAATGGTGGCATTTATTTGTTTGTTTTATTTGAGGATGATTAAGTTTAGAATGTATTTTAAATTGATAGTTGAGGAAAATAATGAAAAGGGAATCCAGAAAAATGGGATCAAGAGGCCAAGTAATCATAAAGTTCACACCCAGTCACTTACATTTTCTTAATGAAATTGATGAGCTTATGCTCTGACAGAGGCTAGGAATGTTTAAAATGTTTGTGATCTGGAATGGCTGAGAAAGGGATTTGTACAATGAACTGACCAAAGGTAAGAAAAAAATGATCCCTACCAACCTTGGCCTGGCTAAGGTGGCAGATCATTAAATATAAAATCTGAGTAGACAGGAAAAAGCAGAGAATAGATTTGGGTATCAATGTTAGGTCGTTTTAAGGTTAGGTTCTTAACAAGTGAGTTTTTGAAGGTTAGGTGTTTAACAGTGAGTTGGGCAAGTCAAGAGTTCAACGGACTTAAAGTGACTAATTACTAAATTCTGTAATTTAGATAACCTTGCCTTGACTATCCAGCTCTTGATAGATTTTGAACTAGAAGAGAGGCCAAAAGAGAGACAAAAATGAATGAAGAAACTGAGATTTCTATGAACCTATGGAGAAGGGAAAGAAATTTCTCTTCCCCATAAATCTTAATATTTTCCAAGTTACCTGTCTCCAACCACCTGAAAGACTAGTATGAGTAGAAACAGTACGTAATAGGTGCAGTTCCTGGCACATTAAGCATCTTGACACAGTATTCCTAAAATTTGAAATACTTTTTTCACTATCTGTACCTCAAGGACCAATAATTTTATTTTATTTAACATAAACCTCCAACAATTTCAATTTCTTCTTCCTTCAGTAGGAAACCTATCTGCTATACCTTTTCCAACAGCCATAAAATAATAAACTTTAGGCTCCACTTGCTGCCTCAAGCTTTCTCCCAAAAGGTTTCCTTGTACCAACACCTTAGACCAGAGATTAACTCTAGTACATATTTTCTGCATTCACCAGACATTAAAGAAAGTTAGGCCTTACATTTCTCTTCTTTTGATTCCTATGGTGATGTTCTATTTCCACTGAGTACCTCTACAATGCAAGATGCTTCCTATCCCCATCTCACAGCTAGTGATCCCAAGGCTCAAAGTTTGAGCATGTCAGCCAGTTTTCACCTGACAGTGTAGCCTGCTTAAATTACATCCAAGACACTGTGAGCAGAGGCAACTCAACATTGCCTGAACACAACTACTGTTTCGCTATTTTACTTTCTAGGTACTCTGAGAAAGACAAATCCCTCCAAATCAGACAACATCAGACTTAAAAATTATTCCATGCTTGGTATTTTTTTTTTAATTTGTCAATTTAAGGACCAAAGTAGAACTGAAGACTATAACCCTAATTATTATTCTCAACCACTTTCACTTCATTTATATTTTTTATAATTTTTTATTTATTAATGATAGTTGGCATACAATATTCACTTCAGGTGTACAACGTAGTCACTAGAAATTTATATAACTTATGATCACTTCATTTATATTAACAGAGATTCATGGATTGAGAAAAATATGAAACGATATGACCAGAACAACAGGACAGAGCCCAGAAATATTCTGGCTAAATAGGACCATATATAGGTCCCTGGGTTGATAAGCAGGTTAATTCAGGAAAATCCACATACCTCTGGAAGCAAGAGGATGGGGCAGAGGAAGAAGACAACAAACTGCAATCAGGGCCGAAGGAACTTAACTTTTAGGGTCTGAACTC
Source organism: Noctilio leporinus (assembly GCA_004026585.1). Taxonomy (NCBI): domain Eukaryota; kingdom Metazoa; phylum Chordata; class Mammalia; order Chiroptera; family Noctilionidae; genus Noctilio; species Noctilio leporinus. Next base: position 23,189 of record PVIW01005117.1, read on the forward strand.
TGGAGTTGAAACAGTCCATCAGAATCACCTTTGGATGGGGTGATGGGATGTTAGGGCAAAATGCTGGGCCTTTAGGTTCCTGCCACAACCAGTCTTTAGACACGAGCAGCCCTAGGAAGGGCATGTCCTTAAGCAAGACGGCTGCCCACAAGGAAGGCAATCCCTAAAGTGGCTGACAGGTGGAAGCCACTTGCACTCCAACCAGCAGAGTCCTTGCAGGGGACACTGGGAGGTGCATCTTAGTGACCACCATAAGCCTTTTTTACTTTTAAACAAATGGGAAAGAGCATGACTTGCCTATGGCAACATATCTAGTCAATAGCAGAACCAATCCATTTCCCCTGCAGACTAATTCCTCTAAACTATGAGGTCTGTCCCAAAAGTATTTGGGGAAAACTGGTTTAATTATAATGGCATTGGCTCAATACTTTTGGTACAAACATCATATGCCATGGGGCAAATGCTTTATAAAGAGAAAATGCAACATTTAGTAAAGAGACTGTGCCAAAGAATGACTGTAAAACCTGAATGAAAGAAAGTGAGACAAAAATGTAGGAATTCTAAATCCCCACCTTGGTTGCTCTGAAAAAATGATCTGTCAAATATGGTACACAGTGTAGAAGAAACAATTTAGAAATATTAAAAATGACAGCAGATTCCACAAGCATAAAAATAGTCTAAGGGTTATTTTATTTCTTTCTAATTCTAAACTGATAACCTCTCTTGTAACAGCCTTAGGATGCTGGTGCAATTCAAATGTTAGCAGAAAATAATAAAGTGCTTTGGAGAGAGAAAATAAACCAACACAAATCTGAAACTAAAACAACTAATAAACTGCCAAAAGGAAAAAGCATGTTTTGATTTTTAATTTTGCTTTTCAAGAACAAAGGAATACAACACTAATAATTCTAAAAAGTGAAAAGTTTAAATTTATAAAAACAAACAAAAGAAATGTTGAACTATTCTGAGGCATGTTGAAGCAGTTCCTGCTCATTAAATAATTAAAGAAAGATTGAATTTGAAGTTTCTAAATGGATTTTGGTAAACAGATTGTAATTGAGTATGATGAGGCAAATAGGGTTTTACCATAAGTTAGTGACAGGGCATCAGAGTAAGGGAAGAGTCAGAAGGAAACACCTAGGAAGACGACCTGTTTCTTTAACACCATGGCTTCTGTAGGCCTCACAATCTCAGAAATATTATTAAAATTACTTATCAAAAGAGCTAACCTCACCCTGGCTAGTGTGGCTCAGTGAACTGAGTGCCAGCCTGTGAGCCAGGGGATCAACGGTTCAATTTCTAGTCAGAGCACATACCTGGGTTGTGAGCTGGGTCACCAGCTGGGGGCGTGCAAGAGGCAACCATTGACATCTCTCTCTCGTTCTTTCACCCATCCTTACCCTCTCTCTAAAAATAAAGTTAAAAATTTTTAAATCTTAAAAAAAAAAACAAAAGGGGGAGTGGGGGCTAACAGCTAACATGACCTCAGAAGTCAAGACTGCCTGGGCTAAAACTGCCTCAAACACTTCCCAGCTCTGTGATCTTCACCTGGTAGTTGGTTTCTGTGTCTAGGTTCCCTCATCTAAAATATGGAGACTAATAATACCTACATCATATGCCTTGGCTGGTGTGACCCACTTAGTGGAGTGCTGCCTCACAGACTGAAATTTCCAGTCAGGGCACACACCTGGGGTTGCGGGTTCCACCTGAGTCGAGTCGTACTGCATATGAGGCACCTGATTGGTGTTTCTCTCGTAGATCGTTGTTTCTTTCCCTCTCTTTCTCCCTCCCCTCCCCTCTCTCTAGAATCAATAACAGAAAAAAAATTTTTATACCTACATCATAAAGGTCAAAACAAAAAATATCCCTATAAGAGTGTTTAGTGCAATATATAGCACTGTTAATTATTACCTCTATTATTGTCATCATTATTATCATTGCTATTAAGAGTGTTGTACCTAGTATTATTAGGTATTATTGTACATGGAGAGTATTTATACCTAAATAGGCTTACCAAGACATTTTTTAAAAACTAGCACTGCTCCCCTAAAAAAAGAACTGAAATGACCATCTGAAATGCATTAAGCAAGTACAAGGCATTTCTCTTCAGAGTGCAAAAGACACAACCAAGAGTCTCGAAGAAATTAACTTTCATGTGAAAACTAAGAGCAAACAATACCTGTTTTCTCTAATATATACTCCTCACTCTTTATAGTTCATAAAATGGGCTTTGGTTTGAGTCACCTTCCTACCCTGCTTAGTATCTTTCCTGAGAAGCATCTTAGCAGATGTCACAAACATGCAGACACCCAGGACACCCAGGCTCACCCCACTGCCCGGACAATTGCTCCCTGAGAATACACTCAGCAAAAATGCACGGGGCTAGGCCAAGATGCAAAAGGGTTAGGCAAAGATGCAACAGGGGCCAGACAAAGACGCAAGGGAACTAAGTAAAGATGTGTGGCTAATGGGTCTTTAAGAATTTTCAGGGTGTTTGGCTACTGTGCAAAAAGGATTAAAAATTGTCTCATGGCTGGAAAGAAAGAAAAAATAAAAGGCTTTGTTTACAGGTAGACTTTAGTGCATATGAACAATATAAGTATTGTCCAAGCAGGTAGGTTTTTTACTTTCATGCCATTCCCCAACAAAGGAAATTTGAAGATTTATAAAATAGCAACTCTGATCTGTAATGAAGTCTGAAACTTAACAGTCTAGGCCAATAGTATTTTAAAAACAAAGCAAAGATTTGCCTAACGCAAAGGAGGTACAACTTCATTGCCGTTTCAAGTTAAGATTGTTAATTCTTGGCCATGGACATAATGGTTATCACAGTCAGAAAAAAATCATATACTGTAGAAATGTTTTTTTATAAGGAAAACTGTAAACTTTCACTTGAATGTACAGTTTTAAAAGCTATTCAAATACAAGTATTAAAAATATTGATACAAAGTTCTGGATTATATCAGAGAAACATATATCCTCAAGGCCCCTGGTAATGTAGCACATTATATTCTTTTTAAAAATATTTGCTGGTGGTCAGAGACAATGTTAAGGCCATCATCAACACCAACCTGACTTCTGTGCCATAGTCTGATGTAAAGCGACATCTCGTTTCATTAGACAAAATTACAACAAATCATCCATAACTACTGTCCTTTGGTTGTATTATTACTCTTTCGTATGCTCCCTGCTTTTATTGTTTTGTCATAATTTTCCTTCCCATCTTTATTCCTTCTTTTTTTTTTCATATTTACACATTTACTTAATAAGGTACCTTAGAAAGTTTTCTAAGGCCTAAAGCACTAAATGACCTGTTCAAGATTTCAGAGTAAGTGGATAAAAGAGAACTTTCTCAGTAGTCATGAGATTTCTCTGTTAACCACTTTTCTTCTTCTCTTTTTTCTTCATTCTTTAAGACTCTAGAGCTTTTGCTTGTTCTTAATGACTAGTGTCAGCTCTGATGTTCCCCAACCAAGAACCTTTCCTGAAGCACATGACACACAATGGAGAAGGCACCTCAACTATGTGCTCCTGTAACGCACTGTTTCCCTGTGAGGGCATTTAAGATCCACGTCTCCTTGAACATGCATTATGTCTAGTATATAGAATATTGTGATCCCTGCAATGTAGTGGAAATCCAGTGGTGCTTCCTGCTCAGGAAAGTAAAAGCCCATTCCCAAAGACAGCTCAGATGACCAAAAAGAAGCACCATCTTCAGGATTCAGCATGAGCTGTAGAAACTGGTCCTGAGGGGAGGCCATCTGAGTTGATATTAGAAGACAAGGAAGAATTAGTGGTGTTAAAAGGAAGTGTAGTAGAGGTGTGGGTGGGTGGGTGGGTGTAATAGGGAGGAGTGGCGTAATAAAAAATAATGAAGATATAGGAGAAAAAATACTAGTCATTAGAGAAAGCAGGTCACCTGTCTAATCAGAACCACTCAGTTATCTAACTACCAGGTAGTTCCTAAACCTCAAAAACAGCACATCAGATGATAGAAATGTGTATAGCAAGGCATAAATAAGAAAGCCCTGGCTGGTGGCTCAATGGATAGGTGCTGGCCTGCAAACCCAAAGGTTGCTGGTTCGATTCTCAAGCCAGGGCACATAATCAGGTTGCAAGCCAGGTCTCCAGCCAGGTCCCCAGCTGGAGGCAGGTGAAAGGCAACCACACATTGATGTTTCTCTCCCTTTCTTCCTCCGTCCCTGCCTTTCTCTCTAAAAATAATAAAATCTTTTTTTTAAGTTTCTTTAAAAAAAAAGACATAAATAAGGAGAGCTCTAATGAGTCTCTCCACAGATTGACAATTAAAAAATATACATACGCCTTTGTTTTTGTAAAGCTACTAGAGTCAGAACACTATTTCCCTAAAACACCAGAAATCCCTTCTTCCAAAACCTGCTACCAAAATGGCCTGAAAAAACAATCCATCTCCCTCTACATTACAGTGTTAACTAGATTATATTACTTCTAAAATATCATAATTTTTTTCTTTTATCATGAAAATAAAGAGAAATTGACTATAATAAAATTTTTACATCAGTACTCTCTACCTGAAACTTGTTTCACCATATTATTTTAGTATGAAATATTTCAACCCAAAAAATAGAAATAGAAAATAACAAATATCCATGCACTATTCAGTTTTATCAAATAACTTCTTTTCATATTTAACATCTTTCTTACTTTAATAAAATATTATTAACACACCTGAAGCCTAATTTGTTCCTCTTTCCTAATACTATTTTCCCTCTCCTAGAAAAGAAACTATAGTGAAACTGATGGACTCTTTTTAAAAATGTATATATAAAAAATTTTTTATTATTTGTGGTTTTAGTACAGAGAGCTCTGATGAAGCTCATTGGGAAGAAGTAGGAGGCGTTTGCCGAGGCAATGGAAAGCAGGCTAGGATGGGATTGGCTGAGAGCCCATGGAAATGAAAAGAGCCCTGGCTGGTAGCACAGTAGATAAGGAGCCAGCCTGTGAACCCAAAGGTCGCTGGTTCGATTCCCTAGCCAGGGCACATAACCAGGTTGCAAGCCAGGTCTCCAGCCAGGTCCATGGCTGGAGGCAGGTGAAAGGCAACCATACATTGATGTTTCTCTCCCTCTCTGCCTCTCTCCCTTCCTCTCTCTGGAAAAAATAAATAAAATTTATTTATTTATAAAATTTTTATTTATAAAATTTATAATAAATAAATTATTTATTTTTAAAAAATAAATTAAATTAAATTAAAAAGAAATAAAAATTTTCTTTTTAAAAAAAAAAGAAAGAAAGAAAAGAAAAGAGAGTGGGCTCTTCAGCTCAAGGGCTTTTCTAACTCCTGAGCTGGTGCTCTCTCAGGCTCTGGCATGAGCTTTTCTGACTCCTAAGCTAGCTCTCTCTTAGGCTCTAGCCCTGGCCTGGCTCTCAGGCTCTTCTTCCTTAAGGATGCCTAGATGATGGTGCTGCAGCTGCCAGCATTTCCCAATGGGCCGTATGTTGCATGGGAAGGAACTATGAGCACAGCCTAGGATCAGGCTGGCCTGGCAGAGGCTAGCAGGTTTATTCTTTGCGTGTCCTGGAGGGAACAGGCTCTGAGGCAGAAGCCCGCCATTCTTCCAGAGTTGTGTAGCTTTTGTATCATGTTGTTGTAGTTTGTAAACTAACTCTACAGAAACTAACAGGGAAATGATAGGTATTATAGTTTAGGCTTAATTAATAGGCTTAAGTAATTAAAGCTGCAGTGACTGCTTTTGAATAAAGATTCCTTCCATTTATCACCAAACCTTTGCCTCTAGAATTTTGCCTAGAGGGTAGCAGTGGGCAGCAGGACCTCAACTGCCTTAGTAAATTATAACAAGAATCCTTTTAAATATGAATTTGAGTTCCCAGGTAAGCAGAGAAATCCGGAGGTGTGAAAAATAAAACAAAACAGGTGAATTAAGAGTAAACTTGAGTGCCTGCCAGGGGTGGTAGCCAAGACTCCTGCATAGGACCAGGACTTTGTACCACATCCATTTTTCTGTATATTTGTCAATATTTACAAATATTAGATTTTTAAAATAATTCTATTTGACATACCACTACATTCCCATTAAAATGGCTAAAATTAGCCCTGGCTGGTGTGGCTCAGTAGCTTAAGTGCTGGCACATACCACCAGGTCCCCAGTTAGGGGAATGTGAGAGGCAACTGATGGATGTTTCTTTCTGCCTCTCTTTCTCCCTCCTTTCCCCTCTCTAAAAAATAAAATAAAAAAATTTTAAAAGAAAGAAAGAAAGACCAGAAAAGGTAGAAATTTCAGGAAAGCTGAATCAAAACAAATATGTAGAATTTAATGAACAAAATAAACTAACAAATAAAATAGAAACAGACCCATAGCTGTCACAAAGGTAGGGAGGGGTAGAGAGGTTGGGTGAATAAGGTGAAGAAATTAACCAAACCTAAAATAAAATTTAATTATTACTTTTTAAGTTAAAAGTAAGTGGCTAAAATTAAAATGACTGACTATATATCAAGTGTTGTGGAATATGTAGAGCAACTGGAATCTTCATACACAATTACAAGAAATGTAAAATTGCAAAATCACTTCATAAAACAATTAAGCAGCTTCTCAGAAACACACCTACCATACGATTTAACAATTCCACAGAGAAATGAAAGCATAAGTCCACATAAAAACTTGTGTACAAAACATGTCAAGAAGCTTTACCTGTAATAGCAAAAGACTAGAAATAATCCAAATGTGTTTCAATAGGTGGACGAATAAACAAACTATGGAATGGTATTCTTAGCAATAAAAGGGAATGAGTTGAGCGTCATCCTTGCACAAGGGCCATGCCAACCTTCTCTGTATCATTCCAATTGTAGTATATGTGCTGCTGAAGCAAGCACAGGAATGAGTTATTGATACACACTACAACATGAATAAATCTCCAAATAATCATGCTAAGTAAAATAAGCCAGGCCAAAAAAACAATTGTACACATTATAGAATTCCAGTTACATAAATCTAAAAGGTGAAAACTAATCAATAGTCGCAGAAAGTAGTTCACTGGTTGCCTGGAGTGAGGAGATGTAGAGAAGGGCAAGAAGGAGAAATTATCAAGGGACAGGAGGAAACTTTCGGGAGTGATGAACATGTTTATTATCTTGATTCTGCTGCTGATTTCACAGATGTATACTTAAATCAACACTAAGAAAAGTATGTAAATACATTCAATTTATTGTATGTCTACTTAGCAGATTGTATACTTTAAATATGTATAGCTGATTTTTGTCAATATACCTCAATAAAGATGTTCTTTTTAAAAGCTCACAAGAATAAGAGCTTCCTTAGCTTCTGTCTTCTAAATACTTTTAAATCATAGGTCATAATTTTTAAAATCTCCTATACTTTTCTTTACAGCTTCCTAAAAACAAACAAAATATTATCTCAAGGAAGTTAGAAATAATTAGAAAGAGGTGCAATACAAACAAAAATTTTCTTAGAGAAATAAATGAGGACAAGTGTCTAAAGTAAGAGTCCAGCTCTTAAAAATATTGTTCTTCCAGGGAATTCACTACTAATATTTTTGCTATATTGACAATAGTAAGCAATATATAGATATGTAAAACTTTCCACTGGGCCCACTCACATGGTTAAGAATCTTGCCCCATATGGATGGATCTAGAGGGTATTATGCTAAGTGAAGTAAGTCAGTGAGAGAAAGACAAATACCATATGCCACTTATATGTGAAATCTAAAGAACAGAGTAGACAAAATTTAAACGAATTCATAGATACAGAGAACAGACTCATGGTGGCCAGAAGGGAGGGCATTTGGGGGACTGGATGAAAAAGGTGAAGAGACTAAGTAGTACAAATTGCGATGTGAGGGCGATCTGGCTGCGACATCTGTCACCCCACTGATCGCCAGGGTTGACTCAGCTGATATGGCTGGCTAGGGGGGTGGTGTGCCCTTCCTCCCTCACCAATCCATGTGTGTCCCTCCCAAAGCTGCACGCTCCGTTGAAGAGGACGACCTTTCCAATTAGAGGAGAGGACGAGTCTTTCTTTGGTCAAGGGTATACGAGTAGCTGCACTTCCCTTCTAGAACCTCCATACAAGCCCTCAAGAAGTACAAATTGCTAGTCACAACACAGTCATGGGGATGTAAAGTATAGAATAGGGAATGTAGTCAATAATATTGTAAAAATCATGTATGGTGTCAAATGGGTACTAGACTTATTGAGGTGGTTATTTTATAAGTTATATAAATATCTAAACACTGTTCTGTATACCTGAAACTAATATAATATTGAATGTTAGCTGTAATCGAAAATTTTTTTCAGTTAAAAAAAAGGAAAAAGAGGAATCTTGCCCCATCTTTCAAGTCTGACCTAATGACAATATAATTATATAACAACACTAATCAGTCTGTATGCTTTCTCACCATTGATGAATGACCTAATCTTAATCTATGATCATTCTCATCACAGAATATCATCTTTTTTTTTTCTAGCTAATTCTATTTTCATATCCTTCTGCTCCTCACATGGAATGAACTAAGAAATTTGTAAGTTCTACTTCACTATGGACATGAACCATTAAGCTATAACTTAGACCAAAAAATCTAGAACATAACTAGCTTCAATGATTTCAGAATGATGGTAAGTATTGAATATTTAAGCCCCCAAAGACAGGCATTTGAGAACTTACCATCTCCAAACAGATGTTTCATAAGCCTGGTAAGTGTCTGCTTGAGGTCAAACTCAACCAGTTTCATGGCCTCCATGGTATGTGTTTCCTGTTTATGAGCAGAACGAGAGCTTTGTTCAAAAAGCCCCAGGCTTTCTCCATCCTTTACACCGGCAAATAACTGTAAACCAAGAGGAATAATACAAATAAGTAAAAACAGTATCCTGGCCATCTATATTAAAAAACACACTGTGGGAATAAAATCCATTGTCTTAATAGGCACTAAGCATATGGAAATTACCATTCACTTAGTACCAGCTTCAAACAAAAACACTATGCTCCAGTGTTTAAGGGAATTAAAAGACACTGATCTGATCTTTGCTGATCTCTCCATTTTACTTTTGTGTTAACTTATACTCATTTCCTTACAAGAGTGTAAGTATAGTGGAAATACCAGTGAACCAGACTTTCCAACTCTTAGGACTATATTCCTGACCATCCCATAGTATCTTTAGAATGTGTCTTGAAACTAGGCAGAAAGTGTAGTCTAGGAATTAAATCCTGTAACATCCATGAAGGCAGGAAACATGCCCAAGACCAGGCCACTTACTAGCCAGAAAAACTCTAGCAAGTGATAAGGCAGCTAAACCTCAGGTAACGCTCTGAGAAGTAGAAATAATAACACTAAATTCAGACACTTTATAATAAATAAAATAATGCATGAAGAGAATAGAGTACCTGGCACAATGTAATGGCTAAATAAATTTTCCTCGTTTCATCACAATCATAATTACTAATCACAGCTATTACATTCATATAAGCTGTTTTACCACTAAAATAAAGTATCCCCATCTTTAACAGAAAGAGGATCTTTACCCCTAGGAGACTGACTCAAGAAGGAGAACTGAACAAATGAATCTACCATTCTGTCCACTTGATGTCTCATGAAATCAAAAATAAAAAACTTTTTAGTAAAATAACTTATTTCTAGTAATACTGGGCTGGATAATTTGAATAAAACCTCATTATAAACCTTTTAACAAACAAAAGCATCAAAGAAGTAACACAAAAGGGGGGTGGGGGGAGGTGGATCCCAGCACAAAGCCAGAGAGAAATACTGAGAGTATGTGCCTATTCACTATTTCAAGTGAAAAACTAAACATTGGTGTGACATGCAACTGTAGTAAGTGAGGTCAAAATAAAAGTCTGCAGTGTCTGACCAAGTTGGGTGTTAGATAAACAGCCCTTATGATAAGGATGAATTTAAAAAAAAAAACAACAGTTCTTGTATAGGCTTGTAATCAGGTGTCACATTACCTGGGAACATAGATCCTCAGGCTGTGAAAATGAACTAAGGCAATTGCAGACCAGTAGTTCCTCTAAGTATCCACCAAAATCAAACATATAATTTTCTCAGGGTCCAATTTTGCTTGCAGGCTTTAATTTATTCATTATGGCCAATACACAGGTTACACATGGTAAATTGGCAATAACGTTATATCTTCTTATTTCACATTAATTTTGAAAAACTATGTTTCTAAAGTTATAATTTAAAATCATTGCTTCAAATATAAAGTATTAAATTCTGAGAGCAACCATCATGTTGAAGTAATATGATGTTAGAGCAACCATAATTTCTGGACTGCATGCAGGGCCAACTGCTAAGGAAATTGCAGACTCCAAGGACATCCCCTTTATGTAAAGTTGACAACGTGAAGAAGCTGTATGATACTGATACTGTTGATGCCACACCAACAAGGAAAATGCATAAAGTATGCAAGAATCACACAAGTGCAGATATTGTACACAGAATCCAGGAGATCATCAATGAAGATCCAAGAAAGTCAATGTGCTCCATAGCAAGAGAATTGCAGATGCTGGATGCAATGGTTTGCAAGATTATTGCTGAAGGTATCAAATATAGATTCTATGTTCTTAGAAGAGGCTAGTTTAGGACACAGCAGACAAAGGAAAGGCACTTTGAAAAAGCAAGGACATTGCTAACAAAATGGAACAATCCCAAAGGAAAAAACTCTCTGATTTTCTTCTCCGATGAAAAGAATTCTCAGCAGGACCAAATAATCAACAGAAGACACAACAGGTGGCTCTATGAGAATCTTAAATCCCAATTGTCATGAAAATTAAATTTCCTGCTACAGTGATTGGTGTTAGGTGTTGTCAGGATTGAAGGAGATAGCATAACCCTGCATTTTTTTCCACAAGGCTTAAAAGTGACTGCTGATGTTTACCTTGACATTTTGAGAGAAGTAGTTGTACCATAGATAAAGCAAGTCCCAAATGGATGTCATTTTATCTTCCAACAAGGTGGTGCACCAGCACAGAAGGCCAAAAAGTTGCAAGAATTTCTCTGTGTTCCTGAAATCTGGTCGAAGAAAATCTGGTCAATTGTTCACCAGATGCAAATTCTTTAGACTATTATGTATGGGGCATTTGTGAGAGAGAAGTTTATAAACAAATTCATTCCAATAAGGAGGCTGTTAAAGCTAAGATTGAAAACATTATGATATTCATGGATAAAGAAAAATTAATTAAAGCATGCTCAAGATTCCCAAGTCGAATCCAGTCTATTATTGCAGCAAATGGAGATTTTTTTGAGCAATTAAAAAAATAATGACTATGTTTATGTATTTATATATAAGAATAAATTTATTTCAAAATATAACACTTTTGTGGTATATTTTTTATTTTACTAAAATTTTGCCACTTCATTGCATGCACCCTGTAGTTTTAGTGGATCAATCAGAAGCACTGGCATGTCTATGTAAGTACAGAAAACATACCAAAAATATTAGGAGATGATAATAACAGTTAAAGAACAAATCTAAAACACACCAGTGTTTCCCAAACAGCAGCACACATTCTGTTAAGATTTATGGAGGAATAAATATTTTGCATTAACAATTCTATGTTCACTGTATACTAGTAAAATAACCCACATGAAATATATAATTAACAGACAATATAGCTTAAAACAATGCTAAGTAAATGAAATGTTATTTTAAAAATCTATTCAGATCTAATAATATACACCATGTGTAGGTATATCTAAAATATACCTGAAACATACACTAAAGACTAAAGTTCAGAAAACTCTGAAAGAAGGAAAAGCACTCATTCATTAGGCCATCTGCACAGCACAACACAGAACAACAAGGCCACAAAAACAAGTAAACTATTATGTCTTGAAGAAATGTACAGTAGAGCTGGGACTTTAGATCAGCTAAGCCAACTTAAATAAGGAGATGAAATCCAGGTATGTGAAGATCCAGGGAGGCTAAGACAACTTAGCACTTAGTCACCAAGCTGGGACTAAAACACATCCAATCTTTGATTCCAGAGACCTTTAAGTGGATGCCTCTTACTTAGCTTCACTTTTGAGACATCCACTGTTGAAATTAAATTAGATATGCATTACTTGTATACAATAGGCTGTATTCAAGTAATGAGTGTTACTTGTTTTTCCACTAGCATTTTTTTTAATTTCTCTAACATTTTCTCATGTATCTTTCAACAAACCCAATGACAAATTCCACCTCTACTGCAACTGCTTACAGAAGCCAGGGCAAGCAGTTCACAAATGAGAAAAACAGGTGCAAGAAATTCTTTCTAATCAGACTTAAAAATAAAAGTGGGCCTGAAGATAGCACTGTGAGGTAAAAGGTTGTCCTCCACCCTCCTGAAAATCCTGTTCTTTTTGAACAGGTGGTATTTATTATGCTATCTATTTTCTTCTAGAACCCTTCATATTTCTGTATAAAGGTCTCCTGCTACCATATCCAACAGCCAATCTAGTACTTGATGTGGTGATGCTCCTCCTTTACCTTGGAATTGAAGTGATTTAACTATTTTTTGGAACAAAGGGAAACCTCTACCAACAAAATATGCCACTTGCTATTCATGTGGCCTTGACCTTCCCATCTGCCATGATGGTTTCCTATTACATGCTGCTGCAGACCTATGTGCTCTGCCCGGAAGCCATCCTGAACAGCGTCTTGCTCTTCTGTAGTTCATAGCTAGCTGCTTTCTCCAGTATGGACAGGATTTGAAGTACCAAAATGTCAGCCAACAGCCCTCAGGGACTGAGACCACACAAATTTCTGGTACTCTATCCACACCAGTGAGAAATGATAGTTCAAGGGGTCCTGGGAAAGCTTCAGCTTTTCCTCAGCACAGACATTTGTGCCACAAAGCAAGTATAAGACCACTGGACATCAACAGGGCCATCAGCCTAAGAGACTCTTCTACTCTCCAACATAGGGAAGCGCACAGCTGTCCCCCTCCTAGCAGTTCTCAGAACAATTCCCACCAGAACTCAAGTTCCCCGATTTGTTCATCATGGCCAGAGCATCTCCTGTGGACTATATAGGTTCCTTGTGCTTCTGGCAGGACCTGAGCCACACCCTCCCAGTATCTTGTATGTGTTGTGACACACCTGTCATGCACAAGCATGAAAGGCCTCAGGAATGGTATGCTCCTGTTCCAAGTGGCAGAAATGCTTCTTATCCTTATTCTTCAGAGACTGAGCTCCAGAACTTTTTTAGTAGCTCATTGTTTTCCTATTCTCATCATGAAACAAGCACTATTTTATAATAAGTATGTATTTTCTATTGTGTAAAACAAGTAAAAATAAATAAAGTGTATTTATTTACTGGCAAAAGCCAGTTAGATTTAATATTTAGAATGCCAAAAGAATTTTCAAAATGGCCCAGATTTTAAACACAAATTTTGAAAGCAAATTAAAAAAACACCTGGTCAGAAGAATAATGTATATAAAACCCAACGCATGACCATGTGTAAATGGGGCTTGGATGATAGCAAAATTTCTATTCAGCCATTTAAAAAATTCATTGGTCATTGGTTTGATCTATGTAACCTGCTTTACATATGAATGCTAAACACCCACTCTCTCTGATTTCCTGCAACAGGTACAATGGTCCTTCAACAAACTGTACTGCTGCTGTGACAGCTTACGCTACCATGGCTAATAGTTATTGATCATTTACTACAGCTGCTACCTTAGTGGCACTTACCTAGCTTATTACTACATAGCTTCATTTAATCCTCACAATCCATATTATTTCCCCATTTCTTAATTACAATACCCAGGGTTTAGATAAGTTAAATAGTTTCTCTATTACACAATAAGTTGTAGAGTCTGAATTCAACCCATAATCTGACTCACAACTGTATCTTCAAGACTCTGTGGTAACTTCCAAGACAGAATATTCATTATCATCTCTTTGTCTTCTATACAGAAAGCATCCACAGAGTCTGATGGATGGGATTAATAACTAAATATAAAACATGAAGAAAGAGGCTGCAGTTGTTTCACACTCTGCTTGGGGTACCCTATATAACAAAGTGACAGTTCATCCTAATTAAATTATGATTGCACTTCAAGAATGACACGGTTTTCTTTTCAAATGCATTAATATGTGCAATTGCATCAACGTGGACAGGTATTTGAGGACAACTGCTTTGCAACCAAATGTAAATTACAGCAATGTTCAGTATCATTAACAGGAAAGCACTGTGTGGTTGAGGCTGTATCAAGTCCAGGGAGGCTGATACTTCTGTGGTGCCTATTATGACACCTGAAGTTGATACAGGTTATCTCAGTCCCTTCCTTCTTAACTAAAGGAAAGAAGAGAACCAAAGGAAACAGTAGTAGCTTGAAAGCCGAAGACATAAATACTCTTCATACAGGTGAGAAAACAGAAGAAACATTGCTCAAAACCAAAAGTGGTTCAGAAGAAAGCCTCCAGAGGAAAAGAGCGTTGGTTTCTGATATTGCTGTTGATTTTATAAAGCTCTAAATGGTGGCATTTCACAGAAAAGAATCAAGATAAAACCTTAATTTAAGTAGTCCCTATTATGGCTGGGGACTCATAAAAGGCAAGGAACCCAACAAGAATATTTTATGCAGGTGAGATACACAGGAGTACAAGTTCATTATATGTTAGCTCAATCTTTGCCTGAGCTATCTGGCCTTTGGTAACAGGTTTGAGGGCTAGCCTGATCTCACAGTGAAAGAAAAAATTATGTTTGCTTTCTGAATGACCTAAACAAGGGAAGTGCTGGAACAAGAAATTGTGGTAGCAGCATAAAGACTTTTAAAAAGATAAATTTGAAAAAAATTTAAATTAAATAAAAAGATAAATTAGAAATAGATATAGTATTTTCAAGTTACAAACCATTTCTGCATTATAACATTAAAACAAATATGATAAGGTTATCTCAATAGCATTTGAAATTTTAACCAGTTCATAAACTAATCACCAATTCAGTTAATTTTAGGTTAATAAGTCAATCTTTGCCTGAGGTAATAGAGCAAAAGTGTAAAGCCTATAACAATATACTTGCTCTGAACAGTATCAAATGCAAATATACAAGTAACATGAGTAATGAAGAGAAAATCCAAGATGATGTTAATGGAAAAATACTGCTGGGTGATACAGCCAAACAAAATAATTTAAGTAGGTTGAGTACAAAAAGAAAAAGAAAAAAGGGAGAAAATGAGGTCAGCCATGGCTAGTGTGGCGCAGTTGTTTGGAGCACCATCCTGTAAACCAAAGGCTGCCAGTTCGATACCCTGTCAGGGCACATACAGGAGGTAACTAATCAATGTTTCTCTCTCACATTGATGCTTCTCTCCCCACCCCACACCTTAGCCCCTTCATCTCTCTCTAAAAGCAATGAAAAAATGTTCTCGGGTGAGGATTTAAAAAAGAAAAAAGAATGAGGTCATAACTATGAATTCAAGTTGTGTAAACCAGTGCTGAGTCAAGAACCAAATCTCAGAGAAGGAAGTATTAGTTCTTTCCAGTTAACTTCAGGGACTATTCTAATCATGTATCTCCCTAAAAATAAAGAAGAGGGGGAAATGGAAGGAGCAGGAGGAGAGGGAAAAGAAAGAGGAAGAAGAGGAAGAGAAAAGGAGAAAAAGTTGAGAAGGAGTAAGAGGGGAGAGAACAGGGAAGAGAAGAAGCTTTAAAAATCTCAGTAACACCCTGGCTGGTGGCACAGTGGATAAGGAGCTAGCCTGCAAACCCAAACGTTGCTGGTTAAATTCCCAGCCAGGGCACATAATGAGGTTGCAAGCCAGGTCTCCAGCCAGATTCCTAGCTGGAGGCAGGTGAAAGGCAACCATACATTGATGTCTCTCTGTCTCTCTGTCTCTCTGTCTCTCTCTCTGTCTCTCTCTCTCTCTCTCTCTCTCTCTCTCTCTCTGCCTCTCTCCCTTCCCCTCTCTCTCTCTGAAAATAATAAGTTAAAAATATATATTAAAAAAAAAAGAAGAGATCTAATAAAGTTCAACATCTTTTAAAAAAGAAAAGAAAAGATCTAACTCAAGAGATTACCAGCTGATTTGATTCCCCAGTCAGGGCACATAACCAGTATCCAGCCAGGTCTCCAGTCAGGTACCAGATGGAGGCAGGTGAAAAGCAACCATACATTGATGTTTCTCTCCCTTTCTTCCTCCCTCCCTGCCCTTTTCTCTAAAAATAATGTGTAAAATCTTTAAAAAAAAAAACTAGTCTCTGAGTAACAAGAGAATTCTTTGGCAGTTGGGACATGGTGGTGGTGGTGGGGTGTTGGGGAGAGCACTGTGCAGTAACAGAACTGGAAAGTGAAAAGCTAAAGGTGCCCATAGGACATATGATAGTTATTAAAGAGCTTCTTTTGAAAGGAGATTTGGAGAGAAGAGACAGGCTCATTTAAATTTTTTCAGAATGATTTCAATGCAGATTACCTGATACAAATGCTCTCTTCATTTTTACTTACAAAATTATCAGCAAATTCCATATCGCTCATAATGACTTGTTATGAATGGACTGCTACAGCAAATAAAAGAGGTTCCTAGTTCTGTGTTCTATTGGGTGGGAAATGAAATCAGAGTGCACTAGTGAACATGAACATGATATTAAGCAGAAGAGACGTTTTTAATTCCAAATTGTATAGCAAAAAAATGATAGGCCAGTATAAAATCAGTGCCATCTAGAGGCAAAGAAGATAGAGAACTTGTGTTACCACTAGTGATGGTATGCAATCTTTTCGCTAAAAAAATTACTCTTTTCATTATTTATTCCTCATGAGCCCATTTGTAAGATTTTTGACTAACAAACTGTATTTACTAGATAATAATAATTTTTTGAAAGACATATAACTGACATGTATACTGACATGATAAAATTCAAGGTGGTATTTCTTTTTCTCTGCAGGCTTTCCCCACCCTCATCTGTATGATTCATCAAAGAGATAAGAAGTAGGGGTCAGTATGGGACAATCCCAAAGAAAGCAGGAGAGACTGTTTAAATTGTTGATTCAACTAATTTTTCTGAATTATCAATAGATAAGTGCTTCTCTCACTGCCAAAGATAATAGAAAAAACCACAGCAAGAAGTCTGGAAATACAAAAATAAATATAATATATAAAAATTGGTTCACTAATTAATACACATACTAGTTTAAGATGTCAATAATAAGGAAACCTGAGGATGGCGTACATAAGAACTCTCTATACTGTCTTTGCAATTTTCCTGTAAACCTAGAACTATTCTAAAATAAAAAGCTAATCAAAAAATTGAATATAGGGACCATATACTATGCTGATTGAGGTCAGCATGCTAAAGAGAGACTAATGTCCAAACAGCAGCATTTCAAACTCTTACTGCAAAAGAAGACAGGCTACAATGATTCTAAACCAGATCAGGAACAACAGAAAAGGGCTCTGTGTAACAGGTGTGACCTTAAAAGTAAGAAACATCATAACAGTGCCTTGAACACAACAGATGTTTTGCTCATTTCTTCTTAATTACTTAAGACTACCTCTCTAAGTATGTGCTGAGTAAAGAACCAAATCTCAAAGAAGTATTAGTTGTTCTCTCCAACTTTAGAGACTATTCTAATCATGTATCTCACTCCTGACAATGTCTATCCCACCTATGCTACTTTCACTAGAAGGAAAATAAAATTGGCTTTTCCTTTTCCCTGTGAAAAGAGAAGTCATCAGATAAGATAGCCCCCAACCTCTAGCCTTTCATTTTCGTTTATAAATGCATTTGCCTCTGTAGTCATGCTTCAATACTTCATGCCCACCTTAATTTAGGAAAAGAAGAAAAGGTGCACCTTCCTCTAGAGTAAAGCTCTAAACGTTAGTAACCCCTCTCCCAATGACTTAAATATACCCAATCCCATCACTTTCCGTCTCCTCCGAAGTCCTTACTTAGAAATCATCCCATGTCTCCTGTACCTTTAATCTCTGGTTCTTTTTCCTCAGTAAGCATATTCAGTTCTTCCCTTTAAACAGTCCACAAAATCAACAAAACTCCCACTAATCCCACTTCATGCTCCCTCCTCTTTGGAGGTTAGTTGGTCATTCCTCACAGCTTCCCCCTCCTTGCTTTCCTGTTGCTCAATATTTGTATTCCTCGGGCTTCATTTTCAGCTTTGTACACTTCTAACCCTGCTTACTCTCCCCTAGATGCAAGCAGCTAAACTCTTAGCTGCAACTACGACCTCTATGCTGACGAATCAGAATCTCCATCTCTACCCTTCATGATAGGGCCAGTCCCAGACACACATGCACCTGCCTACTGCACATCTCCACTTGCAAATCCTCCACCTAGACATATTGCAAACTCACTAGCTCTCCTGACCCCTAACCCCAAAACACCTTTCTCCTCCTAGGACCCTGGGAATAGTACCAAGAAAGAAAACTAAGTTGTTTTGAAATGAGTTTCCCTTTCTTACATGCAGCCACCAAATCCAGTAGATTCAACCTACTAAACTCTCAAGTCCATCCTTTTATATTTGTTATCCCTTCATTTCTTGTTTTGGTCTGCAATGGTTTCTTGGATGATTATAAATAGTCATCTAATTAGTCTCATCATCTCTACTCTTTCTCTACACTGCTCTACTCCACTAACTATTCTGCAAAATTCTCTTTTCTAAAGTGCCAATCTAACTGCATCACTCCTATGCTTTAAAAAAGTATTAACAGGAAAAAAAAAAAAAAAAAAAAAGCATTAATGCCCTGGCTGGTGGCTCAATGGATAAGACACCAACCTGCTAAACCAAAGGTCGCTGATTCGATACCCCAACCAGGGCACACAACCAGGTCACAAGCCAGGTCTCCAGCCAGGTCTGTAGCTAGGGGCAGGTGAAAGGCAACCATACATTGATGTCTCTCTCTCTCTCTGCCTCTCTCCCTTCCCCTCTTTCTAAAAATAATAAAATAAAATAAAAATAATAAAATATTTTTTTAAGTATTAAAGACTCATTCTTTTTAAACTAAAGCTCAAATTCCAAAAGGTTACCTAGAAGACCCTTCATGAAGCAGTTTATTCCTCTCTCTCTAACCATTTCCTATTATATCTTCCCAGATCCAGCCACTCCACCATACACGGTCCAGAGATTCTTCACATTCCTTTGTATCATGCCTCCAAATCTGTTACTCCCACCATCTGGAACACAGCACACCTCCTCTGCCTGGATCACTCCAAATTTCTCTTTAAGATTCTTTGGTAAGCCTTCTATTATCATACCCAAGGATAAAGGTTTCCTTCTTCTGTGCCTTGGCCATTACTCTTTCATTGTGCTGATTATTTTTTACAGAGTTTCTAGTTTATCTGTCTCTCTTACTAGGCTGTTAACAAATGGAAACAGCACTTAGAAACTTATTTTACAGCCATCCTGTTTAGGGTGAGGTTTCTAAGAACACACTGTATCTAAACACAAAGGCAATCTATATCCAATTCAGCTCAACCAAAATTTGTCACTCAGCAAATCACCTCTAAGCCCCAGGGACAAGCTAGTCACATGAAAAGTGACAGATAAAGTCTGTGACTCTGATGAATACAGCCTCATATTTTGACAGACCTACTATTTATTAATTCCTGGTTCACAGACAGAAAAATAAGAATCACTTATAAAAATAAGCACGCTCAGATATCCACCACAGGAATTCCCAAGCCTTCATTTCCCCTGAATGCAGCATGCAAATTCAATTACATTATTTAAATCCAACTAAAGCATTTCAGCAAATATTAAATATTCAAATCACTTTGGAGAAAGGACTGGATGTCTTAGTGAAATGAATAGACAGACATATTAAA
Source organism: Noctilio leporinus (assembly GCA_004026585.1). NCBI lineage: Eukaryota > Metazoa > Chordata > Mammalia > Chiroptera > Noctilionidae > Noctilio > Noctilio leporinus. The sequence continues at coordinate 42,984 of PVIW01005117.1, forward strand.
GGGATAGCAGACTCATCCAAATGGATTTCAGCTGCTAATTTCCACAATTTTTAATTTCTCTGAACAACTGGTCCTAAGTGAGATCTTCTACTGTTCATTATTTGAGAAGACTTGTGTTTGAAAGGGCCCAGTTAAATACAACTCTGTCCTGGGGTCTCCGTGGGAAGTCTGTTCTGTTTTAGCTAATTGATATTGAATCGGTTTTGTCATTCCCTGGATTTTTGTAACACACCACATGCCAATTAATCAAGTTACAGAGATTAGCACAGGGGAGGGAATGCATTAAAGTTCTCTACTGCAAAAGCAGACTTGATTTTCTCCCTGCTGCTTGTCTTATTTCCTCTTCTTCACATGAACTTTTGTGCCAGTGAAATGATGGGAAAATATTTGAGACAGTCATGTTCTATGGTGAAAGATGCTACAAAAATACATTGCTAGTTGAAAGGCAAGTTTTGCCAGGCAGCTGAACAAAATACTGGCCGGCAAGGATGCTGCAGGACAAGAAGGTCAAAATTCACATGGAAAGGTTCTGATGGTTTCCGCAGTTTTCACAGAGAAGCCCCCACTCCAAAACACACACACATTTGCAAGCTCAAACAGGTCCTGATGGACAATAACCCCCTCATCTAAGCCTCCATGGCAGAAACCTCACATTGAATATATCATAGAGGCAACTGAGCTCCTTGCTTAGCGACAAAAACCCATGTTCTCAACAAGCCAGGGTCAGGAACATACTCAAGACAGCTAGTCGGCACCCACATAACTCCCCACAGCTGCTTTTCTGGCAGATCCAGCTGCACTCAGCAGCCATGTCAGTGCGGTATCTAATTTCTGACTCCTTTCGTGCCCCAAAGACATTACCAAGGCCTTCTGGGGATCTCCAAATTCTGGTCAGTTGTTTTTGCCTGCTTTTATCAACTCAGACATATTGTGACAAGATTATTTTTCAGCACTTTTCTTCTCCTTGGGTTCTCCTAAGAGTACCAATGGAAGTAAATTAATATTACACCAACCTGTAGCCTATACAGGTTGAAAACACCAGAAAGTTCCATCTGTCAAAGCAAGGAAGTTACATGAAGCTGTACACAAACTACATGAGAGATTCAATGTCTGGATGAGTTCATACAAAAAGCAACAATGGCAACAAAAAAAATTTTTTTTTAATTAAAAAGCAAGCATTCTGTCCTGGTGTGAACTGGTTCTCACAACAACGGTCATTTAAAGGAGAAAACTACATCCATTCTGCTGTTAACTTTAAAATTGTGACATTTTGTCATCCTTTTTCTAGGCATTGATAAAGGTAAAACAGGGAGAAAAGGAATGACATTTTTTTTTCCAGGTAACTAAACAAAAAACTCATGGTGCCACTGGGTGAAATATAACAGGACTGAGACCCACCCAAGTTCTATCATCTACTCTACAGGAAGATGACAGAAATCATTCCTCCCCAAAGTCCATCCCACCTGTTGTCCATGTCCATGGGTCATCCATGCTAGTTCCTTGAGTAAACTGCTTCCCTTCTTCGCCTCCTTCTCTCCCCTCTCACTCCCCTCTGCACACTGAAGGTCTGTTCCTTGTATTCATGTCTCTGGTTCTGTTTTGCTTGTTTGTTTGTTTTTTTGTTCATTATTGTCCTGTAATGGGTGAGATCATATGGTATTTGCCTTTAACTGACTGGCTTATTTCATTAAGCGTAATACTTTCCAGTTCCATCCATGTTGTTGCAAAAGGTAGGAGTTCCTTCTTTCTTTCTGCTATGTAGTATTCCATTGTGTAAATGTACCAAAGTTTTTTGATCCAATCATCCACTGGTGGGCACTTAGGCTGTTTCCAGCACTTGGCTATTGTAAATAGTGCTGCTATGAACATAGAGGTACATAGGTTCTTATGAATTGGTGTTTCAGGGTTTTTTGGGTATAATTCTAGTAGTGGAATCACTGAGTCACAAGGCAATTCCATTTTTAGTTTTTTGAGGAAATTCCATACTGTTTTTCATAGTGGCTGCATCAGTCTGTATTCCCATCAGCAGCGCACCAGGGTTCCCTTTTCTCCACATCCTCATCAGCACTTGTTTGTTGATTTGTTGATGATGGCCATTCTGATAGGTATAAAGTGGTATCTTATTGTGGTTTTAACTTGCATCTCTCTGATGACTAACGATGTTGAGCATTCTTTCATATGCCTTTGGGCCCTTTGTATGTCCTCCTCAGAGAGTTGTCTGTTCAGGTCCTTTGCCCATTTTTTAATTGGGCTGTCTGTCTCCCTGGTGTTGAGTTGCATTAGTTCTTTATATATTTTGGAGATCAAACCCTTGCCTGAGGTTTGTTTCATTGGCAAATATGTTTTCCCATACAGTTGGTTCTCTTTTAATTTTGCTGGTAATTTCTTTAGCTGAACAGAAACTTTTCGGTTTAATACAGTCCTGTTTATTTGTTCTTTTATTTCCTTTGCCCTTAGAGAAGTATCAGTGAAAATATTTCTGCATAGGATATCTGAAATTTTACTTCCTATATTTTCCTATGGGACTTTTATGATGTCATGGCTTATGTTTAAGTCCTTTATCCATCTTGAGTTTATTCTGCTGTATAGTGTAAGTTGGTGGTCTAGTTTTATTTTTTTCATGTCCCTATCCAGTTTCCCAACCACCACCTGTTGAACAGGCTATTTTTACTCCATTTTATGTTCCTTCCCCCTTTGTCGAATATTAATTGACCATAGAGTCTTGGGTTTATTTCTGGGCTCTCTATTCTGTTACATTGATCTATATGACTATCCTTATGCCAGTATCAGGTTGTTTTGATTACAGTAGGCTTGTAGTATAGTTTGATGTCCAGTATGTGATTCCTCCTATCTTGTTCTTTCTCAAGATTGCTGTGGCTTATCTATTCTTTTTCTATAGAACCATAACTAATATAAATGGAAATACCAAAAATCTCTTACTACTCTAAAATGCAGTTCCGAAGTTGGAATCTCCACAGTTCACAAGAAGAAAATTATCAGTCAATCTTCAATAGTACCCTAAGCTGGCTGTAGATTTCAAATGCTGGTAGGGCCTTTTAACAATAAATCAATGTTAGTTGTATCATTATGAATGAATTTTTGTAGATTACTTGATAAACATTATAGTACAATATATAGATACATGATAGAATCTAAGTTCAACAATGATCACTCTGGCTGGTGGCACAATGGATAAGGCACTGGCCTGTGAACCCAACGGTCACTGGTTTGATTCCCAGCCAGGGCACATGACCAGGTTGCAAGCCAGGTCTCCAGCCAGGTACCCAGCTAGAGGCAGGTGAAAGGCAATCATACATTGATGCCTCTTTCCCTTCCCCATTCTCTAAAACTATAAAATCCTAAAAAAAAAAAAAGTTTAACAATATCCTACAACTATATTTAAGACAATATAGTTCAAATAAGAATAATTTATACCAGTATTGTCACACACAAAAAAACAGTGACATATCCCACATGGTCCTACCACCCAATCCCCTGAAAAATAATACATCATTGGCATCGCAGAGTTCTTTTTCCATTAAAAAGGTGAAAGAGTTAGAGCAAGTGAACTAAAGAGTAGTTCACCTTATCTAAAAGTTCTCATCCTAAAAACATTGAGAAATATCTCCCTGGAGAAGGTAACCCAAATCCCCTTTGAAGCAGTCTGTCACTTAAAATTCTTATGGTGAGAAAATTATTCTTTCCACTTGTCTAATGTAAATCCTTCCATGTTTTTGTTTAAGCCTGAGTCATGTACCCTAAACAATACACAGAACAAATCATCTAAACCCTTAACACCTAGCAGGTCTCCAAGAGTCACCTTTCAATATACGCCTAGTAAAATATGCTCCCCACAAGACCCATGCCACCCAATTCTGTACCTGAGTCCCATCTCCAGGTAGCTCTGTGCCTTACAAAATTTCTAAACATAGAACAACTATTTCCCTTCCTTAAATCTGGAGTGGTCATTGCTCAGGAATATTCCCTGCCTCAGGACAGGGGCTCTCAGACTAGGGTAGGAACTGTTTTCCCTTGGCTTTTCCAAATACATTCAGTTCACCCTCCTGTTAAAAGACAGCCTTGGATCCTTAGCTCTGACTTCCATCCTAACCCTCAAATCATCCCAATAGCTGACATCTGGTCACTTCCTAGTCAGGCAGCATTCTCTGCCTTCTTATAGCTAACTTACCCCTAAATTCTGCTGCTGTTTATGTAATCCACCACCAAACATAATCCCAGTTCAGTTCCCATGTGATCCAACAGAAGTATTATAAAGAATCAGAAGTGGGAAGAAAGAAAATTGCTAAGAGAAAAAAGAACAGTAGCTTCTCCAATTTACTACAAACTTAGGCTGGGAATTGCTGACATGAAGACTGAATTATCCTTTTTTTTCTCATTGTCAATGACTTCTAATATCATAACACAATACATATGCATATAATATTCCTTGAGCTATATGCAAAATCCTATGTGTGTGGTGGGGGTGGGGGTGTCTAAATATCTCAGTGGATTCTCAAGTGGTAAAAGAAAAAAGTTAGAAACCATTGCCATGATGAAAGGCTATCAATCATATACAACATTATATAAAGTCTCTATATAACTGAAAAATATCACTGTGTTTAGATAACATTTAAGAAAACTTCATTTTATCTTTCATATTCACTCATATTCACAGATTTACAACTTCACAGGGAACTACCCCAGGCTGATCAAGAGGATGACATTAGACAGTAAATTTAAGGACAAAGCCTCAGAAAGAAGTTACCTAATGTGCCTGTTAAAGGGAACCCTACCAGTCAAACAGCAGGAGTGCCCTCCCCTACATCTAAAAGTAGACTCAGGCATCTAACATACAAACCAACAGAATATGCATAAAAAGACTGCTAGCTGGTTCTGAGTCTCACTAATAAAGAAAACTCCTTCTGGGCCTGGCTGGTAGCACAATGGATAAGGCGCCAGCCTGCAAACCCAAAGGTCGCTGGTTCGATTCCCCAGCCAGGGCATGTAACCAGGTTACAAACCAGGTCTGTAGCTGGAGGCAGGTGAAAGGCAACCATACATTGATGTCTCTCTCCCTCTCTGCCTCTCTCCCTTCTTCTCTTTCTAAAAATAATAAAATAAAATCTTTAAAAAAAACAAAACTATTTCTGACTACCAATGTACATGCATCTACCAAGCCAAAAATGTGGATTACACCACTCCATCCACATAAGTAGCTTTCAGTAACGTGAAGCAGGCAAAGAAATGTGGTCTCCAGCAAAATGTGAAGGGTACTGTAAAATAGCATATCGTTGTGAAAATACTTTTGCGACTTTCACATGTCACTTCAACTAGTACAAAAATATTGTACTGTGATTACATGCAACTTAATGAGGCCCTCTTGGTCTCCAACAGTAAATGTTGAATATAAATGGTAATAATTTTCCTGAGATCTTAGAGGAATAAGATATAGGGAATATCCATTATTTTTCTCCAGATGCTACACTGATTCAGGAGCACAAGCTTTTATCCTTCAAAATATCTCTATCCTCTATGTACTCCAGGTACTAAGAGCCAATAGACTGGATCCACATTACCTAAATTACATTCAGAAATTATAAATTAGGATCAAGAACAAATGTTTTTGTCTTCCTACATGTGATTTTTCCTAGCAACCCCTTTATGGGATTAATACCAGCCTATCTCTGTAAAGACTGATAGATATTTAGGAAAAGGAGCAAGCTGATTGTGCCAGTTATCAATGCATTGCTTTTGCACCACAAATCAATCCTTCATTGACTGCTCTCTGAAAACCAAGTTGGGCCCTTGAAACATTTTTCCTGTGCCATCTGGAACAATGTTAAGCTCTGTCAGTAGAGGTCACTGGAGAGACATTTGAAAGGGATTCTTGCTGAATCCCAAGGGCCCTGCAAAGCAAGCAGCAGCCCTTAGTTCCCCAGGTGCTCCCACAGTAGCCAGATGCTTCCCCAATTACCCTTCTTAGGCATTTCCTAGAAGGGGTCTTCCTATTAAGGCACCTCCCGGAAAACAGCTTTACCTGAAACCTGGAGAGCAGATTTCCAGCAAATGTCAGAGTGTGGGTATCCAGTGATTCCCCCAGCACTGACACCACTACCACCTGTGGCATTCAGTGAGCACTGGCTAGTGGGGAGGGGGGCTCTTCCTTGGGAGCTCGGTATCAGTCCTAGGGGTAGATGCTGCTCCTTATATCTGCTTGTTCTGTGTTTCATGGAGTCCTCTTTACTTCTTACTAACCAATCCCTCACTACCCCAATTGTCTGTATTGTACTTAATGATTCTTCCCTGATCGAGTTGCTGTATGGTTTCTGTCTTACAGTCCAGCCCTAATACATCTGCTCCTCTGGAAGGCTGGAGCATGAGAAATAACAGAGAATGCCCAACCACCAAAACTGGTAGGTGAACTGTCACACAGTTAACCTACGTTAGCTGCCACCTTTTACAGAGTGGAAGTTGGCAGACTAAAACAAGGAAGGCATCCAAATGCCACATCAACCAACTGCTACTCTGTGTAGGACCCTGGGTTAGAGACAGGAGGCAGAGAGAAGATAGAGTGATACCCTTAAGAAACTGACAAACCAGATGGAGATACCATACCAGGTGTACACGAGCCAGTAATTCAAGGCAATAAGTGTTGAAAGTTCAATGAGGGTTAGAGATAATAATGTTATAGGTCAGTGACAAGGTCTTAGGTTAAAAGGCTATTAGGTTCTATCTTGTTAAAAGGAAGAACTAATTATCTGCAAAAGCCCTGCCACAGAAAACACAGATTAGCCTCTCTTTAATTTGTTCTCCAATCCGCCTTCCTTTTTCTTCCAACAATAGGGTGTTACTCAAATCCAATATATGTATTGTGGACTCCTGGCTGTGACCAGTTCCTTTCAGGTCACTGTCAAGAGATATACCTAAGTAAACATTTGAGTAGGGAAAAAGAATTTTAAAAATTAAAGCCATTCAAGTGTGTCTTTAACAGAAGGAGTCCTTCCTAAAAGATTTTCAAGAAGAGATTAGGAACACATGGTGACTATGATCTATCAAGGCCAAATAAAAATGTCTTCAATAAAGCCTCTCTACATGAGGCTATTAAGGAAACCCAATAACCACATGGTGAAAAATAAAACCCTGTCATTTACTGAAAGACAGGAAAGTGATTCGGGACAGAAGGCAGGAATAAAGAGGCTACCCCTGGCGAAACCACTGGAGTAACAGTGGGGAAGCTTGGAAAAAGAAGCCCAAGAACGGGAGGGTTCTAATGAACCATCTGGAAAGTGGGAGGGAATATCAGAGGGAGCAAAAGGGAAATTTTCTAATGATAAATGAGAGTGGTTTTTAAATCAAGATGAATCATAAAAGATTTCAAAGGGGTTGTTCAAAATGAAGGATATCGACAGCACAAAGGATTGAATCATTACAGGCAAGGAGCACAACCTATGGAAAGAACCCCTAAACCACACTCCTACAGGAAGAAACGGTGAAAAACGACTCATTTATTTTAAAGGGGGTTGGGAGTGGGATGGAATATGAACTTGACACACATCTTACTTCAGTAATGTATTGTGGTCAAAGGTCAAGATCATATCAAAAGCTTACTTCTCTGTACACTATTCTAGAAAAACATTCCTGTTTATTTCTAAGCAAAAAAAGAGAAAGGCTCATCACAAACAATCTTAAATTCAGGAGGAAGAATTGCTTGCATATATGTATATGTGTATATCTAAGAGAAAGAACTTGGGCAAAGCTGGCCCAGAGGAAGTCATCAAAGAGTAATGAAGACACACAAAGGAAACTGACTGCAGCTAGCAGGAAAGAACACCCTGCAGAATGGCTGCCTCCCATACAGCCCTGCAGTGCATTCCCAGGAACCTTTTACAGAGCAGAGCTAGTGTATCAGGACAAGGCATCACCAGGGAAAAAAGAAAAATATAGCATTGGTCCAGGTTCCTACTTTTTAATTAATATTTTAAAATCAGATTAAATAAATACATGATTTGTATGGGTTCTCTGGTGGGTCTGTCAAACACACGAAATCTGCTATTCTTTACAAAATAAATATATCAATACATGTTTTATTCAAATTTAGTTTTGAAGCTATATAACTATGGTTCTCAAACTTTTTAGTCTAAAAATCCTTCTATGCTCCAAAAAAATCATTACATTTTACATCGTTTGCAAACAATGATGCCAGGTACCATTCACCACCACCCCCCTTTACCTCACAGATAATCACTGTCTTGATTTTGGTGTTCATCATTCCCATTAATTTTTTCACACCTACCTACACATTTATCAAACAAAACAATACTGTATGTGATTGTGATATGTGCATGTGTATTCGTGTGTGTGGAGAAAGAAAAGGCTACCTCAAGTGAAACACAGAGAGAGACAGAGAAAGCATGAGCAAGCACACAGTGAGAGCATGTGTTGTTGGGCATATTATTTTGAAATACCTATAAGATGATATCATTGTTTAATACCACTCTACTTTGTTCTCATATTTTATTGAAACCTCATCCATGTTGGCATATGTATTTCAAGTTCATTTCTGTTAAGTGGTATAAAGTACTCAATGTACAAATGTACATTGTTCTTTTTAAATATTTTTTTTTAAAGAATGCCTGATCAGTCTTGGCTGGTGTGGCTCAGTGGATTAAGTGCCAGCCTAAGAACCCAAGGGTCCCCAGTTTGATTCCCAATCAGGCATATACCTGGGTTGCAGGCCAGGTCTATAGACAGGCCCCCAGCTGGAGGTACATGAAAGGTAACCATACATTGATGTTTCTATCCCTTTATTCCTTCCTCCCTTCCCCTTACTCTAAAAATAATTAATAAAATCTTTAAAAGAGAAAGAAAAAAGAATGCCTGATCACAGAGCATACAATTTTTTGGAAATCACCAAATAACTATACAAAGTGGTGGCAACAATACATTCCACTAGAGTAAGATTTATGATTCTCCTTCATTCTTGTTAGTGTCAGAATTATACATTTTTGCTAATCTAATGGGCTTGAAATAATATCTGGTTGATTCTTGTTCATTGATAAAGCTGGCCTTTATTTATTGGCTGATCACACGTCTCTGCTATCAATAGACTATTAATGCTCTTTGCCCATTTTTCTTTCCTAAAAATAATTATACAATAAATCACTTTTGAAAAGTGTTTATGTATATCAAGATCAAATAATAATAAAAGCACATACCATGTGCTCACCACATATATCTATTTTCAGAAAACAGAATGGTAGCAAAACCTCTGCAGACCCTACCTGAGTACTATCACCTTGCTGCTCCACTCAGAAATGATAAACTAAATTTTAAATTTCTATTCCCTTACTTTCCTACACTTTTCCACATATGTACTGACCCTTAAATGAGATGAACTGTATTTTCTCATTTTCAAAATTTTATATAAATCCAACCCGTACAATGTAAGCTACTGTGACTTTCTTCCTTTGCCTAACAGTATTTTCTTTTTCTTTTTCTTTTTTAATATTTTATTTATTATTCTTAGAGAGAGAGGAAGGGAGAGAGGTGGAGAGGGAAAGAGACATCAGTGTATGCCTTTCACCTGCCTCCAGCTTAGGACCTGGCTGGAGACCTGGCTTGCAACCTGGTTATGTGCCCTGGCTGGGAATCGAACCAGCGACCTTTGGGTTTGCAGGCCATCACCTTATCCACTGTGCCACAAGCTAGGGCAGTATTTTCTATATTCATTCATGTTGATGTATATATACATGATGTATATATACTCATTTTCACAGATATAACAGCCACATATCATGGTATAAATAAACCAACATTTGGTTATCTGTTCTACTCTTGGTAAAACATGGTTGTCCCTTCCCACATTTAGGCTAATGCTAACAGCACTATGAACATTTTCATCTATCAGCTATATAAGTACAGCACTTAAGAATGTATCCAAAACTACTCAACCTAATAAGTAAATTTGGCAAAATAGTTGGATACTAAGTCAATAGCCAGAAATCTCAGGAATTTTTATACATCAACAATGAAACATCAGAGAAAGAATCTAGAAAACAAATCCCATTTACTATAGCAACAACAACAAAAAAATGATGTACCTAGGAATAACTATTACCAAGAAGATAAAAGACCTGTACTCAATAAACAATAGAACACTTAAGAAAGAAATCAAGGAAGGTACAAGTAAATGGAAGCATATATCATGTTCATGGATGGGAAGAATTAACATCGTAAAAGCGTTCATACTACCCAAAGCCATCTATAGATTCAATGTAATGCCTATTAAAATACCAATGTCATATTTCACAGACTTAGAACAAATACTTAAAAAATTTATATGGAGTCAAAAATGACCCCAAAAAGCTACAGCAATGTTGAGAAAGAAGAACAAAGTAGGAGGAATCACAACACCAGATATCAGATTATATTACAAAGCCATAGTGATTAAAACAACCTGGTACCAACACAAGAATAGACATACAGACCAATGGAACAGAATAGAGAGCCCAGAAATAAACCCAGGACTCTATGGGTAACTAATATTTAACAAAGTGGGGAGGAACATGAAATGGAATCAAATAAGCAAACAGCCCCTTCAACAAGTGGGGTTGAAAGAACTGGACAGACACATGAAAAAAAATGAAACTTGACCACCACCTTACACCATAAACCAGAATAAACTTAAGATGGATAAAAGACTTAAACATAAGCAGTGCCACCACAGAAGTCCTAGAGGAAAACATAGGCAAAAAAATTTCAGATATCCCACACAGTAATATTTTCATTGATATCTCTCCCAGGGCAAAGGAAATAAAGGCACAAATAAACAAATAAACAAATGGGACTACATCAAACTGAAAAGTTTCTGCTCAGCCAAAGAAAACATCAACAAAATGAAAAGGGAACCAACCATATGGGAAAACATATTTGCCAATGACAACTCAAACAAGGGTTTGATACCCAAAATATATAAAGAACTAACGTGACTCAACACCAGGGAGATAGACAACCTAATTAAAAAATGGGCAAAGAACCTGAACAGACACTTCTCCAAGAAAGACATATAAAAGGACCATAGGTATAGGAAAGAATGCTCAACATCACTAGCCATCAGAGAGATGTAAATTAAAGCCATAATGAGATACCACCTCACACCTGTCTGATGGCAATTACTAACAAGTCAACAAACTACAAGCGCTGGTGAGGAGAAATGTGGAGAAAAGGGAACCCTGGTGTACTGCCGATGGGAATGCAGATTGATGCAGCCACTATGGAAGACAGTATGGTGTTTCCTCAAAAAACTAAGAATAGAACTGTCTTATATGACCCAGTGATTCTACTGCTAGGATTATACCCAAACAATCCTGAAACACCAATTCAGAAGAACCTATGCAACCCTATGTTCATAGCAGCGCTATTTACAATAGCCAAGTTCTGTAAACAACCTAAGTGCCCTTTAGTGGATGAGCGGATCAAAAAACCAGTATATTTACACAATGGAATTCTATGCAGCAGAAGTAAAGAGGGAACTCCTACCGTTTGCAATAGCATGGATGGAACGGGAGAGTATCATGCTTAGTGAAATAAGTAAGCCAGGCAGCAAAAGATAAATACCATATGTTCTCACTTAATACAGGGGAGTAATGAACAAAACAAAGAGACATGGAGGGGGGGCCAAGAAGGAGCAGAATGACGGTGACTAGGGGCGAAGGGGAGAAGGAGGAAAGTGGAGGAAAGGTTCAGCTGAGGCGCTAGTGTGAAGGACCTATGGACATAGACAATGAGCTGGGGATTGACTGAGGGAGGGGGGCAGGGGAGAGCAATGGGGGAAAAATGAAACAATTGTTAATAGAACAATAATAAATAAAAATAACAATAAAAGAATGTATACGAAGAATATATACACGGGAGTGAATTTTCAGGTGCAGTTTAAACTTCCCAAGAGCATTCCCAAGGCTCCACATATTGGCCAACACTTGGTATTGTCAGACTTTTCCCCACTGGATTCTTCTTTTCATAATAAGACCTTTTTATTTGATTACCCTAATGTTCTGTTAATTATAAGCAAAGCAAGTATCTTCACCCAGCCTGTTGCTTTTCTTTTAACTTAAATAATGAAGTATTTTATTAGACAGAAGCCTTACCTTCAAGTAGTCAACTTTAACAATGTTTTACATTAAGGATTTTTCTTATTTAGATATTCTCAGTTGAAGATATCATATTCTACCTCCAATGTGATAATTACTGTATCTTTATTGTCTTCTTTAATGTTATTTTGCCTTTTTTTATCTCTTACAGTTGTTCCAGTTTTTCCCCCGTTGAATTGTGAATCCATCCAGAACTGAATTTTGCATTTGTTATGAAGTAGATATCAGTTTTCTTCTCTATATATAATTGTCTCAACCATTTATGTAGACTCCGTTATTTCTACACATCTTTAACATCACTTCTATTTTATAATAGGATAATAAATTCCCAAAAATGAGTAGAGCTGTTTCAGAGTTCTCTAGTTGACTAACCTCATGCTAATACTAAACAATCTTAGTAACTAGAACATTACAATCTTGATGCCTAGGAAGGCATGTGCCCTTACACTGATAAAAATTGTACTCTTAAAAATTGTTCTGGCTATCCATGAACTTGTCCTTCCTATGAATTTGAAGATCAGTCCTCAACTTCTCCAAAATGCCCAGTGGACATTTTTATTAATTTGCACTTGAATTTGAATTTATAGATTGATTTTGGGCAAGTTGCCATATTCATTATTTTGTTTTTCTACCTATGAATCTAAAATATGATAAGGCTCTCCTTTATTTCTTCTTTTTTATGCCTTTTAACAATATCTAATAATTTTACATATAAATATCCTGAACATCTTCTGTAACAATTAGACTGCAAAGTTTTAGTTGCTACTATGAATGAAATTGTTATTCTATTAATTTTCTAATGGACTATTACTCGTGATTAAGAAACATACTTATATTTTCTTTGTACAAAACAATTTTGCTGAACTGTCTTAGTAGTTTTAACAGCTGACCTACATATTTTATTCACTTTTCTAAGTACACCATCAAATCATGTACACATGAAGCAGGTCTACCTCATGTTTTCCAATGCTTGTAACTTCTATTTCTCCTTCTGGTTTACTGCATAAGCTAGAACTTCTCACACAATGACACGGTGATAGCAAGTAATCCTGAAATGCTGTTTATTTTGATAGAAATGTTTATCATAATTCACCACTAATTAAAATGTTTGAGCTCTGAATAGTGGCTTAGTGGACTGGTGCCAACCTGTGTACCCAAAGGTCACTGGTTTGATTCCCAGCCTGGGCACATAACCAGACTGCAAGCCAGGACTACAGCCAGGTCCATAGCTGGAGGCAGGTTAAAGGCAATCGTACATTAATGTTTCTCTCCCTTTCTTTCTCCCTCCCTGCCTTTCTCCCTAAGGATAATGACTAAAATCTTTTAAAAAAGAAAAACAGATGTTTGTTATGAGTGCTTGACAAAATAATTTATAATATTAACGAAGTTCTCTTGTATTCCCAGTTTGCTGAAAGTTTTTGTCATGAGAAATTAATGTCATCAAATGCTTTCTAATGTCATAAAACATTAAATGCCATCAAATTATTTTTACATCTATTGAGGTAATCACATGATTTTTCTCTTTGTATCAGTTAATATGGTATAATACACGTATAATAATGTGGTAGGGCACAATACACCAAATAAATTAAATTTCTGTAAATATTTCATTTAATAATTTTTTATCTGTACATTTTAAAACAATCTGTGTTCATAAAGATGAAGCTTCAAAAATTTATTATCTACTTTGTAAAATGAGCTTAACAGGTCTCTTTTTTTCTATTCTCTCAGACTGTACAAGTCTTTCAGATTTGGTAAAAACTCACACGTCAAATAATTTCAGCTGATTCAAGAGAGGCTATTAATTCTAGATTTAATTTAGTTCAGCTCTTTATTGCATGCAATGTATGTTCTTATGCTTAATATTTCCTACCTCTTAGTATATTTTAAAAATCTTCATAGTTGCCCATTCCAAGAAACCATGAATCATCTCATGATTATTTGGTACCTTCTTACACTCCTGGACTCAGTGCATATTCAGCATGTCTGTCAGTTTGTTTGTTTTGATAAACTGATCCCAATGTTTTCCTTCAGTCTTTTTCTTTAGCACTTTATTAGGAAATTTTCAAACAGATACAGAAATGATTCCTGATCATCCAGCTTCAATAATTAACAATGCATGACCAGTCCTTTTACATTCATCCCCAAATGTCTATCCCATATTATTGTGTAGAAAATCCCAGACATCTGACCATTTCATTCACAGGTATTTCAATTCATATCTCTAACACAAAATGATGTTATAAAAATACTATAACTTAAAAATAAAAATAAGAATAAATCCTTAAATTCAAATATTCAGTTAGTGTTCAATTTCCAATGGTCTCATTTTTTTCTTTTTTAAAGATGTTTTCTCTCAATGGGATCTACATGTAGATTCTGTCCAAACTTTTGTTTTTCTTACAACTTATTTAAAGAAACTGAATCATTTATCTTGAAGAGCAATGCTTCTCAAAGGGTCTGAAGAGGGGACACTTTTTGGTTTCCAATCAATCTCAAGTTGATACATGCCCGACTGCATAGAACTACTACAGACTGAGCACATGCAACCTACTAAGAGCATTTAAGAACACCAACCAGTTTACATTCTATTCAACAAAAAAAGTCCACTAATACTGTGCTTAAGTATGCTGGCTTAAATATTTCTAAACACTAAATATTGCTTACACATTTCTAAGTGCTTACTTTTGATTCTTCTATTAATTTCATTATGCACATCACCTGTGGAGTAGCACTGCCACATGCAGAATTTCCCACAGGCTGGATTTTGTGTATTACATCTCCATGGTGTACTTTAACATGTTTCTTTGTCCTCTGTACTTCCTATAAATTTGTTAGTTAGGTCTAGATTTTGATCAGATTGAATTCCAAATTTCTTGGCAATACTTTACAGTTAGGAATGTATTCTTTCATTAGGAAACTTGTAAGTCTGGCTGTCCCTCTTTTTATGGTGTTAATTAATGGTTATCAGTGAACACTTTATTACTAGCACTTAATGTCAAAGCCTCTAGTAAACTTGGATTCCCAAGGATTTTTTTTTCTTTGGGAGACTCTAAGAAAGCTCTCTTATTCCCAGGCCCATTGCTTTCCTCTACCTCGGTTTCTGACACAGCGCAGATCTCCCAGCGGTCTACTTTGAGTCCCCACCCATTTGTGAAGTTCTTAGAAAGATCTTCACAACTGTCTTATAGATACTGCCTGTGGTTTGAGGTTGTGCTATGCCAATTGCCATACCTGTTTCATAAGATACGGGATTATTAAAAACATACAATCCACCTCCCTCATACTTTTTAAGAACAATCCTGCCTGCTTTTGGCATCCTAAATTGAAGACAATTCATTGATTTTAAGTTTTTTAAAGTTATTATAGATATTTAAAACTAAATATACTGCAAGTACCTTTTTAGCTACATCATTCCATCAATTATTAATGTTAACTGTGATCATATCATCTAAATGGGGTGTGCCAAGTTTCTACCTAATGAAGTTTTTGAGAGTCAAAATTAGGTCAGACATACAACCAACACTTTAGTTAGGGCAAGGAATTAAAACAACAGCAACCCTCTCTCCCCTACAACCTCTGGGAACCAAAGCGCTTCAGTCATTAGCAGGTCCTGTTACTAGACAGGGGGCTGGCTCTGAGCAGGTCTGCCCTGAACCAGCCAGTAGCGTGTGGATTCTTAACTTCATATAGGAAGATTTCACAACAAGAATCCAGATGAGTATGAGGGTACATTTATTAAAGCTAGGGACAATGAAACAAGGAAGGGCTTAGCATAGAAAAAGCAGCAGGGGAGCCTAGGCTGGGCTGCCTTAGCTCACTGGGAAGTCAGAGAACAGGGGGCTTTGGGAACAGGTTCAGGGGGTTAGACCAGGACAAGATGCCACTGACCGTTGCTCCCCTGGTTTCAAGTCTTGGGGTCCCTTAGAGTTTAGAGGTATATACCTGTGGTGGGGGAAGAGAAGGAAAAAGGAAAAAGGAAAAGCAAACCCTGAGCCCTGTGTCTTAAGGCTTTTATCTCTCTCTTGCAGGCAGGGAATCTTAGGGGAGGGCTCGGGGACTGTTTGAACAGAATGTTCATCAACTTTACCAGAGTGCTCTTTCAGCGACTGGTCAGTGCCAGGGCAGGAGGTCTTTAGTCACTGCAGCAGGTCCTGGCACACCTCGTTTTGCTGCTTTTTTGGATATGAAGCTGACATACAACTGAGACCTAGATATTACCTCTAGGGAGGTGACCTTCTGCATCTGGCTGTAAATTGTTCAGCCAGTTTGTTCACCTATCCGTCTCAATTTCCCTACTCCACTTGCCAACGAATTTTCCTAACTTCTTATTATCCTGCCTCATTCTGTCACTGACCAATCAGTGCAGACCATGACCCTGGAAAAGCACACCTGGAAAAATGATGGATATTCTGCTGAAACCCTCCCCTAAGACCTCTTCTAACATTCCAGACAAGTAGAGAGAGATAAAAACTCAAGCAAAGGACCCAGCACACCACTCTCCCTCTGGGAAGCAGCCCAGGCCATTCCTTTCCCCTCTTCCTCTCTCACTTCTCCCACAGGCACACATCTCCAAAACTCCCAGGACTCTGAGACTAGCAGCCAGGGGAGCAGTGGGCAGCAGCATCTCATCCTAGGCTAATCCCCTGAATCTGTTTCCAAATCCCCCTTATCTCTGAGTTCCCAGTGAGCTAAGGCAACTAAGGCAGCCCAGCCCAGCCCAGTGTTGCATCTTCTTTGCTAAGCCCTTCCTTACTTCACTGTCCCCAGCTTTAATAAACATACACTCGTGGTCACCTGGACTCTTGTGAAATCTTTCCTACATGAAGTTAAGCACCCACACACTACAGGCTGGCCCTACACAGACACACTCAGGGCCAGGCCCCTGTCTGGTAACAGTCCAACTTACAAAGCAGCTCCATGAAATGCAACAAAACACAGTAGATTGAACAACAAACTGAGAAAACCTTAGTTAAGTTTTAACTCTGCTACCAGTGGCTTGGGTAACCTTAGGCAAGTTATTAAACCTTTCAGAAATTAAGATTCTTCACAGCTGAAGTGGAAATAATCTATCTCACAAAGTTTTTATTAACAGAAGTAAATGAAAACAATGAACATGTAAGTACTTTATTAAAATGTAACTTTAGCTCTAGCTGGCCTGCAAACCCAAAGGTCGCAGGTTCAATTCCCCAGCCAGGGCACATAACCAGGTTGCAAACCAGGTCTCCAGTCAGCTCTGTGGCTGGAGGCAGGTGAAACGCAACCATACATTGATGTCTCTCTCCCTCTCTGTCTCTCTCCCATCCCCCCTCTTTCTAAAAAGAATGGAATAAAATCTTTAAAAAAAAAAAAAAATACAGTAGTGCATCAAAATGATCATACACCATGATCAAGTGGGATTTATTCTGGGAACACAAGATTGTTACAACATTTGCATATCAGCAAATGTGATTCACCACGTAAGCAAAATGAAGAATAAAAGCCACATGATTGTATCTACAAATGAAGAAAAAGGATTTGATAAAATCTAGTATCACTTATAAAAGCCACATGATCATATCTACAGATGCAGAAAAAGGATTTGATAAAATCTAGCATCACTTATGACAAAAACTCTCAGCAAGGTGGGATTAGAGGGAACATACCTACACATAATAAAGCCCGTATATGACAACTCCACTGCCAACATCATGCTCAAAAGAGCAAAAAACATAAGCATTTCCCTTGAGGTCAGGAACAAGATAGGAATGTCTGCGTCCACCTCTCTTATTCAACAGAGTACTGAAAAGTACTTGCCATAGTACCAGCCATAGCACTCAGGCAAGAAGAAGAAATAAAATGCATCCAAATTGAAAAGGAATAAGTAAAACTGTCATTACTTACAGATGACATCATACTGTACAAAGAAAACCCAAAAGACTCCACCAAAAAATTACTAGAACTGATAAATGAATTCAGTAAAGTAGCACAGTACAATATTAATATTCAGAAATCAGTTGCATTTATATATGCCAATAACAAATGAACAGAAATGGAAATTAAGAAAACAATCCCATTCACAACTGCTACAAAAAGAATCAAATACCAACAAATAAACCTAATCAAGGGTGTAAAAAACCTGTACTCAGCAAATTATAAGAGCCTAAAGAAAGAAAGAGAAGAAATACAAATAAGTGGAGGCACATACTGTGTTCATGAATAGGAAGAATTAACATCATTAAAATGTCCACACTACTCAAGGCAATTTATAGATTCAACACAATTCCTATCAAGATTCCAATGGCATATTTCGAAATACAAGTATTTCAAAAATTTATATTGAACAAATATTTTGAAAATTTATATAGAACTACAAAAGGCCCCACATAGCAACAGTGATCCTAGAAAAGAAGAACAAAGTTGAAGGAATCATGCTACCTAATATAAAACTATACTGTAAGGCCATATTCATCAAAACAGCATGATACTGGCATAAAAACAGAAACATAGACCAATGGAACAAAATACACAACCCAGAAATAAACCCACAGACCTTCAGAGTCAATTAATATTTGAAAGAGGAAGCCCATACAATGGGCTAAAGATAGTTTATTCAATGAGTCTTATTAGGAAACTTGGACAGATACATGCATAAAAATGAAACTAGACCACCTTCTTACACCACACATAAAAATAAATTCAAAATGGATCAAAGACTTAAATGTTAGACCCAAAACCATAAAACCCTTAGAAGAAAACATAGGCAGCAATTTCTCGGACATTGCTCATAGCAATATGTTTTCTGATATATCTTCCCAGAAAAGGGAAGCAAAGGAAAAAAATTAAAAATGGGACAAAATCAAACTAAAAATCTTTTGCACAGCAAAGGAAATCATCAACAAAATACAAAGACAATCCACAGAATGTATGAACATTTTCAGTGATACATCTGATAAAGGGTTAATATCCAAAATTTATAGAGCTTATAAAACTGAACACCAAAAAAAAAAAAAGAAAGAAAAAAGTCAAAGGACCTGAATAGATACATCCAAAGAAGACAAACAGCCTTGGCTTATGGCAAAATGGATAAGGCACCAGCCTGCAAACCCAAAGGTTGCTGGTTCGATCCCCCAAGCAGGGCACATAATGAGGTTGCAAGCCAGGTCTCCAGCCAGATCCGTAGCTGGAGGCAGGTGAAAGGCAACCATACATTGATGTCTCTCTCCTTCTCTGCCTCTCTCCCTTCCCTTCTCTCTAAAAATAAGAAACAAAATCTTAAAAAAAAAAAAAGAAAGAAAGAAAAGAAAAAAGAAATTCTAACAGCATGAATATGTAATTCACTTAGAACAGACCTAGAATAAACTTATTACAGGATTCAGTGTTGTATGTTTAACCATCTTGGATTGAGGGTAAATTTGAGCCACTGACAATTCATTCTTAAGAAGAAACCCATCAAAAGGTAGGTCAGTATTGAAAGGATAAAGACAGATAAGAGAAAACAAAGGCCTACTGTAGTTACTAACAAAGTAAATCAGTCAAAAATTATTGATGCTCAGCTTGTATAACGAATGTCATCAAGGATGGGTGAATCATGAATGCGAAGAACAACTGTTCTGGTTTCACTGAGATAATCTTTAGTAACCTCAACAAAAATATCTATGCCTTCAACAATAAAAAAATGTCTGCACCCTGGCCGGTAGCACAGTGGGTAAAGCGCCGGCCTACAAACCCAAAGGTCGCAGGTTCGATTCCCCAGCCAGGGCACATAACAAGGTTGCAAACCAGGTCTCCAGTCAGGTCTGTGGCTGGAGGCAGGTGAAAAGCAACCATACATTGAAGAAAAAAAAAAAAAAATTTTTCTGAAGACTCACCTCATGCTTGGAGAAGAGCCGGACGGCCTCCAGCTGGTGGAAAACGGGGTAGTGCTGGGAGTCAATCTGGTCGCGCCGGTAAACATCGCCCACCACCAGGAAGGCATCCAGTCCAGCATGCAGCAGGTCCCACTGGTGTGCAGATGTGTGTGCTCGGAGCATGTGAGTCTGATTCAGATAATAGTTGTCTCCCTTCTTTCGGCTGGGGTGGTCAGCTGGGATAAGCAGGCTGTCAAAGTTCTGCCAAGTTGTGACCACTGGAGAAAAGTTGTCGAAGACCGAGAACAGAGGAGTCCCAAATCGGCCAACATATTGCTTGTAGAAGTGCTCCTTTACCCTCTCTTTGATGAGCCAAAGAGGGTGATGCTGTTGGTTGTGCAGATTCCTGCCAACCCGAGAGAGGACTTTCTGGGAGAGGTTGCTGTAGTCATCCTGAGGGTAGGATTGACCTAGCAGCTCCACCACACCACCTGGAGCTCTTCCAGCAGCAAACCCTGAAGCAGCAGACCAAGAGCCCAAGGCTGGATGCTGATGGCCTCCGGAGACACTACTGGCCTTCCTCACCAGGTAGACACGCATGTGGGCAACTCTCCTGAGAGCTGAACAGACCATTGTAGGAACTTCTTATGAATTCTGGAAAGAACACACAGCAAAACACAATTTAAGATTCACCTTGAGGAAAGTAAATCTGTCTCTCATATCTCCCTCAAGTTTCCCCATTGTCCAGTTAAGAAAATCTGCTGGTATTTACTGTTCTAAATCAAAAGAATCTTGAACATCAATTTTATATTTCTAATCCCTAGCTAGATGTCCTTCCCTTGCCATTTAGATATTTGGGTTTATAGATAATTTCCATTACGTCATGTCACATTCTGAACTTCCTTATACTTTTATATTCTATAACCAAAAAATTTCAGATGGGTCATCTAATAGAGCTTAGCTGAACTTGAGAAGTGTCTCACATTAATTAAAGCAAGCACATGATATATATATACGTGTGTGTGTGTATGTATCCAATATAGCAGAAGAGATATTTGAAACACCCATCCTGCATGTTTCTGTCTTACTCCCTCATAACTACAAAGCTCTACTTACCTTTGATAGAACATGACTTCTGGATTATTTCACTATGTTAAAAAATAACATTAAAACATTTTTTGACATTTGAGATAAAATACACCACTTTAGGTGGTGGTTATTTTTAGTTAATATTTCTTTAATAAAAAAAAAAAACTAAAATATTGCACAATGTGATAGACTATACCAATGGATAGCTAAAATTATTTTTATAAATGCAAATCCTTCCTATCCTCACATCTGGCTATGTCATTTAAACTTAATACCATTGCATTATCCCATCAACTATATTTTTGTTTTATAAAAGACCAAGTTTCTACTGTGCAACCCCAATGAGCCAGGAGCAGAACTAAACTTACTTGGGAAGGCATTCAGAGAAGCCAGAAGATGAGAGTATTGACCAGATTTTTTTTTTAATGCCTAGAATTTAATAAGAAGAGCACCAAATTTCACAGGTGAAAGTCACCTCAGCAGTCATCTACTACAAGCCATTTATGTCTCAGATGAGGTAACAAAGACCCACAAACTTAAGGGTTCAGGGACAGTAAGACAACACTGAAGGATTTTGGACCACTTAAGACAGTATTCTTTCCCCACTATCTCAGAGGCAAGTTTTAAATTGACTCAGGGATCTCAGTTATAAAAATCTTCAGATGCCATATCCCTAGGTTCATGAAAAATTTACTATAAACTTAAATCACCCAAATCCATATTCTACAATTTGGAATTTTTACCTATTGGGCTATTTTAAAGCATATAACTATGTGGATACTTTACTTCAAGGGCTTTACAATCATACTAAGAAAATACGTAACTTCATGATATTAAGTTGCATTAGGAGAGAAGTATATTGCTCCAAGTGACCATCAAAAGCATATCTAAGGCCCCAGATGGTGTGGCTCAGTGGATTGGCACCAGCCGGTGAACCCAAGGGTCACTGGTTCAATTCCCATAACCAGGTTGCAAGCCAGGTCTCCAGCCAGGTCCCCAGCTGGTAAAAGGCAACCATATATTGATGTTTCTCTCCCTTTCTCCTTCCCTACCTTCTCTCTTAAAATAATAAATAAAAATTAATTTTTTTAAAAAGCATATCTAGTATGGATGCAGGCAGTACAGTTCACCTAATTCAAAAATGGAACTGGGAATATCTAGCTCCAAGTTATATCATTGTACATGTGTGACTGATTATTGAAAATTTGTGCATAGCATCTTTGTCTCATACTGCCAGCAATGTGAGAAGTTTCAAACATACCTAGGAACTCACTGGATTTATTCATTTATGAAAGTATTTTGTCAGAGTTCTTCCAAAAAGTGTTTTTGGCTCAGCTTCAATGGAAATGTGTCTTCCCACCTACAGTGCTCAGTGCCTTGTCACTGCAGTAGATATGAATTTTAAATATGTATGTGCTACCTTATACATCTTAGTGCAAAGTCAGACTGTTAGGTTGTTAGCTACCTAGCTCAGTGCCCTTGGCAAGAAATAAAGTATTTTTTACTTCCAAAGACAAATGTTATCATACAAAGTTCAGAATTCTGGAAAAGATGCTTTTGGTGCATGCATTCATACATTACTGACTTCTCTTTCCTTCTCGGTTCCTAGCTTCTCAAATACCCAAACTCACTGCTAGTTCTGGTCCTTCTATGCTCTCCTCACCTACCTCTCCATTGGTCAAGATTCATTTTATTTTGTCCTTGTTTACAGACTTTTTATCTATCCACTCAGCCCTTGCATACTCGTATATCATTTCTCCCCACCCAAAACAATTGTTTTTTTTCCCTCTACTATTATCTTTTACAGAAAGAGAATGACTATGATGCCTTTCCCACTTCCATTTAAAAAGTAAATTCCTCAGGTTGCAAGCCAGGTCTCCAGCTAGGCCCATAATTGGAGGCAGGTGAAAGGCAACCCACGTTGATGTCTCTCTCTCTCTGTGTGTCCGTCCATCTCCCTTCCCCTTCTCTCTAAAAATAATAAATAAAATATTTTTTAAATAAAAAATAAATAAAATGTAAATTCCTTTCTTTTTACCTTTGTCAAGTTTCTCTATTAAGAACTAAGTTCATTTGGAAAATACAGGAGACCCAGGAAGATAAACACTTGCACCGAGAGCCATTCTTCTATTGGTACTGTGGTCTTCCATGTCATCCTTTCAACAGCTACGTTAGGTAAGTATTATTCTTACCATTTGACAAAGAAAATCAGTTTCAAATAAATCCTATAACTTTCAAAAATTCAAGCACCTATTCATGGACAAAGTTTAAAACTGGGCAATTCAAGTACTTCTCAATGAAAACAGACCCAAGGTGTAAAATTAAAATTACATCTCTTTAATTATCTACCTTAACTTCCTTAGCTGAGCAATGTATTTCATTCATCATTGCATTTTAAATTTATGAGTGAATAAATCAATGAATCAAAACATATTAGCTTCAATGGTGGAAATGAAATACCACTGAAGATGGAATCTGAAGGACAAACTGCCCACCTCCTGTTTTTGCAACTAAAGCTGCACTGGAACCCAGCAACGACTGTCTGTTCACATAACTTCTATTGGGGTTTTTCTACTACTGAGTCAGAGCTGAACAGCTGCCACAGAAACTATGAACCACAGGCCCAAAGTACTTAATATCTGTCCTTCACAGAAATAAAGTTTTACTGAGCCCTATTTTACCTTAACTCTAAAAAGTTCTTCCACACCACTTAGCATATTTCCTGGTCACAAATATATGCAGATTATAGACCCACTAAAAGTAATAGAAATAGTAATGTGGATATGAATATGTTAACATTGCTACAATAATGCAAAGAATCAAATCAACAGATGTGCAAAGACCACAAATATCCACGTGTGTGTGACCCAAAGCCAACTGGTTAAGTACTATGTATTATTCTCAGACACACTAATTTTCCTTTCTGGCCCTCAGTTTCTCATGTATAAAATACAGAAAATAACACCTACCTCATAGTACAAGGATTAAACTCAATCCTATTCATTATACACTTAACTTATTGCCCAATTTAGGGATTTAATTTTTAATTATACTTAATTTTAATTTAAATTGCTAAATGTGATTAAGAGCTACATAGTGGACAGAGCAGATCTAAACCCTCACATAATAAAAATGGGAATTCTTTACCCTAAACAATCAAAATTAATTTCTGAGGTTATACCTTCACATACAAGCTATATTCTAAAATAGTGTGTAGATTTCAGCTTTTATATAATAAAACGGAGTATTCAATCTTCAGCATAATAAAAATAAATAGAAAACTAAAAAGGCCCATTGAGATCATTTAGTCCAAAATTCACATCAAGTCACAGATTACCTGTATTCCCAAGGAGGTGAGCCAATTAATGACAGCCAAAAGTGACAACAGAACCCAGTGGCCTGATTCCCAGGTAAATGTTCTTTCTATTTAAAGTTCAGTTCAGTTATGGTCTCACATATGAAATCTAAAAAAGTTTAATACAGAAGCACAGAGGGTAGAAAGGTGGTTACCAAGGATGTGGAACTGGGGGAAACTGAAAGATGTTGGTCAAAGGGTAAAAATTGCAGTCTGTAGGATGATTAAGTCTAGAGATCTAATGTACAGCATTAGGACTACACTCAATAATACCACAATGAATATTGGAAATTTACTAAAAAAGTAGATTTCAGGTACTCTCATTAGATACACAAAAAGAAATAGCAACTATGTGAAATGGTATGTTAATTAGCCTGACTGTAGAAATCATTCCACTATGCATGTTATGTATTTTTAAAATTAGGTTAAATTTAATTAATTAATTAAAATTAAAAAGTATCTGAAGCATCCTATTATATGGTCATGGATCACAATAGATTATTTTGTTGTTCAAAATCTCTACTAAGAATACTATAAACTTTCTTCATTACTATAAATCTACCACAGTGACTAGAACTCGTAAAACACTGAATAAATGTTTGTTGTGAGAATGAAAACAATTTGTTTAACAGCCTTTTCTTTAAACCTCCCACAGTCTTGTATGTAAAGGAGAAATTAGCAGTGCATCGGCTCTACTACACTGGTAACTTCTCTAAAGTACAATTAGCTTACTGGAAAGGCCCATGATAAGCAAACATGACCCACATACAATCACAACCATACAAAATATCAGGCACATTCCATTAACCTCCAGATGTAGTACTTAAAATGTTTCTACCAGGAAACGTTAAGCTTGACTTGGTCAATGAACAGTTTACACATTTTGCATGTAATGGTGGGGTAATAGCCAACTTCCATTAACTTTCATTCACAGAAGAGCAGGGCAAAAAGCAGGTCCCGATGTTACTGATGGGAGTTTATTGGTGCAAACTTTCTAGAAAGCAATTCAGCACTATCAAGACATTTAAAACTGTTGACAAGGTAATTACCCTTCTATGAATTTATCACAAGGAAATAATGTAAATGAAGATAGAAGTTAAATACAAAGAAATTTTATTACAGTATGATTTATAATAGAAAAAAATTACAAACAACATAAACTTTCCTAACAAGGAAATGATTAAGCAAATTATAGTAGAATCATAAAATAAAACATTATGCACTCATAAAAATAATGGTTGCAAAGAGTTTTAATGGTATGACTGTATATTTATAAAGTGATAAATAGTACATAAAATTGTATGTACAATTTGATCTTAACTATGCAAATATATATCTACCTATAAATACATGGCATATTATATTTAGAAACCCTGGGAAGAACTATGTAAGATTTAATAACTACTATCCCTGGTCCTTATTTTCTATTTTTAACCTTCATATATCTAGATTTTCTAAATAGATATCTATTACATTTTTAATTAAACTTTGATGATAAAAGAATTAATTATCAGAAAAAGTTACTTAAAAATATTTGTCCAGTAGAGCTCTAGCCAATTTTATGGCCTGTATTAAACCCAATTATAATTATATCAAGAATAAATGCCAGTATAAATATAACATTGTCATAGATAGTTTAGTTAACTGCATTCAGTGACCAGCTAAGTAGTAATTTTTTATAATGCATGTGGAATGCTTAGCATATAAAAACTTCACCTTCCAAATTTTCTTTCCCTAGCTATAAATCAACTGTCCTAAGCACAATGCCAGTAACTCAAAGGTATTAATCCAAGACATACAAATTTTCTAAGAAATTGATACTATCAAATGCACCAAATAAATATTCTTCAAATATACCCACTCAAGAAATTTTTAACACAAGTTAAAATGTTACAGCATATTTTAAATTTGTTCTTATTTCTAAGGAAAATAGTCACTAAAACTTAGCTCAAATTAAGCTAATACCAATGCCATATATGCAACTCCTTGTAGGGGGCTGCAGAGAATCTGAGAAAAGTAAGGCAGTCTCTCCATCAATCATGGTAATCACCAGCTTCATTCTGGACATCTAATGATGGGCCTGAAACATCATTCTCTAATCATGGGCAGCACTAACACTCGGCCTTTAAAAAGGTTTGCTCCTGTCTCCTGTCTGTTTAACCTAAGTTTCTGTCTGAGCAGGTTCTCCTAAACCTCTTGCATACTATGATCATTGCACATTCTATGTTCAAAGCCAGGAATAAATAATGAGACATTTTTCACTACTGTGCTTTTAAGGGAATTTCTCACCTGCTCTGATGTGTGTTTTTCAAGAGCACCAAGAAATTCTCTGCAGACACCAGATGGGTGACCTACAATTTAATTCAAGTCTGTGCTATCTACTTGAAGATTGCAGCTTTAGGTCTCACAGGTTAAGACCTCAGCCCACAAAATTGCTCTCTCTTCCCACTTCAGGTGCCAAGCACAAGCCCAGGTGATGACTGCCTGGAAATCAGAAGTTCCCCTCCTGGGGCTCAATTAATTTGCTAGAGGAAAACATTTTACCTACTATATTATAGTTTATTACAAAAAGATATAACTCAAGAACTACTATATAGACAAGATGCTTAGGACAAGGTGTCTGACACCTTCCCAGATGGTGGGTGTCCTCACAGCACTCCATGTATTCATCAACCTGGGCGCTCTCAGGGCTATGTTCTGCCAGGTTTCATTACCTAGGTGGGAATACGGAAATCAGTGGCCATGCGTGACCAAATTCAATTCCTAGTCCCACTATCCCTCCCCAGAGGTCTAGTTGGTTTCCCTGACAACCAGCCCTCATTCTCAGATTATATAGGGGACTTGCCAAAAATCATTCACATAAACTCAGGTGTGGTACAAAAGGGCTTGTTATATGAATAACAAAAGACACCATTTCACCTTAAGGCTCTGCATTTATTTCAGGAACTGGAAACAAAACTAAGTATTATAACAAAAGATGTCCTTATAAGTTACAATAGCAAGGGTTACAATTACAATTAGAAATTACAAGTTGTTTTAGGAGCTTGTGTTAGAAACAAAGACCATATTATTTCATAATGCACATATATCATATTATCACATATTCATAATGTTGCCGTCAACATCATCACTACTCTCCTCATGCTTGTCCAAATTTAATACCATTTCAGCAATTTCCCATCATTCAAGGAATATACAAGAGGTACAACATTATCAAATTTAGTATCTCACTATTTTGGCTGACATAAGAAGAAAAGTGTGATATAATCTTTTCATTAGTAAAATGAAAACCTTCAATGTCTTCTTTGTAAGTTCACTTCCAAACATTATTACAGCCTTAAGTGAGTGCCAAGCATTTGTTGGTGTTGATTTGCCAACCTCATTTCAAGCATTTGCAGCTGCATAACTAGCTTCTTTTGTGTGTATGCTGACTTCCCCAGCCTGCTCCACATAAAAGCCAAGCTTGATACTACAGTTGGAAAAAGCACTCAGATACAAAGAGGGACAGCAACAGAGACAAAGCACAGAAAAATAAAGGAACCATGGACATGGACAACAGGTGGGATTGACTTTGGCGGGGATGGGTGGATGGGGAAGGGGACAGAGGGGAGCAAAGAGGCAATGGATGTAATACAACAATAATTAAAAAAAAAAAAAAAAGCCAACCAGCAAACATTTCTGCATTCAATGCCAAATACATAAAGTAAAAATATCCAAGAAAAAAGAAAAGGAGACAGAGAGACATGCAGGTTTGGAGAGTTCCTTAATCACTCCGCATGTGAGTTCTCTCATCCTTAAAATTGGGAATTCATAGAATACTTCCTATCTCATAAAGGAAATGTATTCATAAGTTAATATATCTGCAGTATTTAAGAGTCAAAAATTATCATCTTTAATCTTTTTTTGTTGTTGTTGGTCAAACTAGCGTAAGAGTCATTTTTACCCTTAATTGGTATCTTTGCAAATCTTTCTAGTGCTTTCCCATTTATCCAAATGCCATATTCTTTTCATTTTCTCAGCCATCCTTCCTCTCCCTCCCCTTCAGAAAACTATCAGTTTATTCTCTATATCTGTGGGTCTGTTTCTGTTTTGTTTGTTTTAGGATTTTTTTTTCTTACATTCTACATATAACAAATCACATATTTGTCTTTGTCTGACTTATTGCACTTAGCATAATACTCATTAGATTCAACCATGTTGTCACATATGGCAAGATTTCATTCTAACGCTGAATAATATTCCATATATTATCTTCTTTATCCATTTTTATCTTCTTTAACCATTGTATTTTTAAATAGTTTACCAATTATGCTATTACAGTTGTCCCAATTATCCTCCCTTTTACCCATCCAACCCAATTCTCCCATTCCCTCCAGCAATCCCCACCTTAGTACATGTCCAGGGGTCATTCATGTAAGTTCTTTGGTTTCTCCATTTCCTATATTATTCTGGACCATCTCCCAGTGTCTTTTGTTCCTACCAATTATACTTCTTAATCCCTTTTCCCCCATTCTCCCCCTTACCCTCCAAGCTGATAACTCTCCAAATGATCTCCATACCTATGATTCTGTTCCTGTTCTAGTTGTTTGAATAGTTTTTGGTTTTTTTTGATTGAGTTGTTGATAGTTGTGAACTTTTTGCCCTTCACTTTTAAGTATACTTTATTGATTATGCTGTTACAGTTGTCCCAATCTCTTTTCCCTTTGCTCGCCTCCACCTAGTACCCCCTTTCCCTCCTGCAATCCCACCCCCTTAGTTCATGTCCATGGGTCATGATATAAATTCTTTGGTTTCACCCTTTCCTATATAAGTCTTAATACACCCATGTCTATTTTGTACTTACCAATTATGCTTCTTAATCCCTGAACCACTTCCCCAAATCTCCACCTTCCCTCTCCCAGCTGATATCTCCGCAAATGCTTCCCATACCTATGATTCTATTCCTATTCTGGTTGTTTGTTTACTTTTGGTTTTTAGTTTTTGCTTGTTTTTAGATTGTTGTTGATAGTTGTGAGTTTCTTATCTTGTTAATGTTCATAGATTTTATCTTTTTCTTAAATAAGTCCCTTTAACATTTCATATAATAAGGGCTGGTGATGATGAACTCCTTTAGCTCTACCTTGTCTGGGAAGCATTTTATCTGCCCTTCCATTCTACATGATAGCTTTCCTGGATAGAGCAATCTTGCTTGTAGGCCCTTGCTTTTCATCACTTTGAATACCCTTTGCCAACCCTTTCCTGCCTGCAAAGTTTCTTTTGAGAAATCAGCTTATAGTCTGATAGATACACTTTTGTAGGTAACTAGCATTGTCTCTCTTGCTACTTTTAAGATGTTCTCTTTATCTTTAACCTAAGGAATTTTAATTATGAGGTGTCTTTGTGTGGTCCTCTTTAGGTCTAGTTTGTTTGGGACTCTCTATACTTCCTGGACTTGTATGTCTATTTCCTTCACCAAATTAGTAAGTGTTCTTTCATTATTTTTTCACATAAGTTTTCAATTTCTTGCTCTTCCTCTTCTTCTGGGATCCTTATGATTCAGATGTTGGCATGTTTAAAGTTGTGCCAGAGGTTCCTAGGCATCTCCTTGTTTTTTTTCCAATTCTTGTTTCCTCCTTCTGTACTGATTAACCATTTATTTCTTCCTTAAAGAAATCATTTATTTTAACTCTGGTTTTCTTCCCTTCACCATTGGTTTCGTGTGGAATTTCCTTCATTTCACTTAGCATAGCATTCACTTCTTCCCTTCTGAGTTTGCCATACTCAAGCATATCTGGAAAGTCTGTGAGCATCTTTATCACTAGCGTTTGAACTCTGCATCTGTCAGGTGGGCTATCTTCTCATCACTTAGTCCTCCCAATGGAACCTTAATCTTCTCCCTCTTTTGGGTCATACTTCTCTGTCTCCTCAACTTGATAGGCTCCTGTGTTTGCCTCTGTGTCTTAAATAGAGCTGTCTCACCTGTTACATTACATAGTAAAGGGCAAAGCTTAAGTGATTTGTCAGTGTGGAGCAAGCCATCTCACCACATTGTAGTACTATATGACGGGGAGGGATCTGAGGGGGAACAATGCCACTTGCGCAGCATTCACCCCTTTTCCAGGCACCTCTCTCACTTCCCATATGCCACTGGCACCCTGCTAGCTGTTGTTGGGGATGGTTCCCAGGGCGGGTGGGTTTGTGGATGTTCTAGGACTATGGTGGCCACCTAAAAAAGCAGACTGCTGAGAGACCAGCAGTTTATTCCTCCACCCCAATCCCCACTTGTTTTCACATTCAGAAGCAATGTGGCTCTATTTTCCTCAGTGCTGCAACCATGAGCTGCATGGTCTGGTGTATGGCCGAGATCACTTCCCAGATTTCCCTCTATACCTTTAAAATGTCTGGCTGCACTTTCCACCAAAGGCCATAGCCACTGTCTTGCTGCCGCCACCAGACCACATCCTCTCCACCATGGCTCCACCCCTCCTTCCTGTCTGGATGAGTATTTCTTCCTTATTTCTTCATTTGTTGGACTTCCATGTAGTCTGATTTTCTTACTTCTGGTTGTTATTGTTCTTTGAGTTTTGAGATAGTTGTATTCCTTCTTAGTTGTGGAGGGAGATGCAGCATGTCTACCTATGGCTCCATCTCAGCTGGAACTCTTAATGTTCATAGTTTTGATCTTCTTTTTCTTTCTTTCTCTTTTTTTTTTTTTAAATATTTTATTTCATTACTTTTAGAAAGAGGGGAAAGGAGAGAGGCAGAGGGGGAGACATCAATGTATGGTTGCTTTTCACCTGCCTCCAGCCACAGACATGACTGGAGACCTGGTTTGCAACCTTGTTATGTGCCCTGGCTGGGGAATCGAACCTGCGATCTTTGGGTTCACAGGCCAGTGCCTTATCCACTGTGCTACCAGCCAGGGCGATCTTCTTTTTCTTAAATAAGTCCCTTTAGCATTTCATATAGTAAGGGCTTAGTGATGATGAATTCCTTTAATTCCTCTAGCTTTACCTTGTCTGGGAAGCACTTTATATCCCTTTAATTCTAAATGATAGCTTTGCTGGATAGAGTAATCTAGGTTCTAGGTCCTTGATTTTCATCACTTTGAATAATTTTTGCAGTCCCTTCTTGCCTACAAAGTTTGTTTTGAGAAATAGGCTGATAGTCTTACGGGAACCCATTTATAGGTAACTTTGTTTTTCTCTTGCTGGTTTTAAGATTCTCTCTTTATCATTAACCTTTGGCATTTAATTATGTGTATTGGTGTAGTCATCCTTAGCCAACTTGTTTGGGACTCACTCTCTGTGCTTCCTGGATTTATATATCTATTTCCTTCACCAAATTAGGATAGTTTTCTTTCATTATTTTTTCAAATAAGTTTTCAATTTATTGTTCTTCCTCTTCTCCTTCTGGTACCCTATGAGTCAGATGTTGGTATATTTAAAGTTGTCCCAGAGGTTCCTAAGCCTATCCCCCTTTTATTTTATTTTATTTTATTGAATGTTTATTCATATTCATTTTTTCTTAAGATTTTATTTATTATTTCCAGAGAGCAGGGAAGGGAAGAGAGGCAGTGAGGGGGAGAAACACCAATGTATGGTTGACTTTCACCTGCCTCCAGCTAGAGACCTGGCTGGAGACCTGGCTTGCAACCTTGTTATGTTTGCAAGGCTGGGGAATTGAACCAGTGACCTTTGGGTTCACAGGCAGTGCCTTATCCACTGAGCCACCAGCCAGGGCTATCCCCCTTTTAAAATTCATTTTTCAAAATAAAATAAAATAAAATAAAATTCTTTTCTTCTTCATGCTGTTCTGATTGAATTTTTTCCTTCCTTTTGTTCCAAGTTGTTTATTGATTCTTGGCTTCATCCTCTCCATTGCTGGTTCACTATATATTTTTCTTTATTTCACTTCATATAACCTTCATTTCTTCTGTTATGTTTTTGTCACATTCAGTGAATTCTTTGAGCATCCTGATCACCAGTGTTTTGAACAATGCATATGATAGGCTGGTTATCTCTGATTCATTTTCTTTTTCTGGAGTTTTGTTGTTCTTTTATTTGGGCCATATTCCTTTATCTGTTCAATTTGACAGTGCCCCTGTGTTTGCTTCTGTGTATTAGGTAGAGTTGCTTTGACTCTCTGTCTTAGGAAAGGCACCTATAATAGAAAAGGCACCTATAAATTGTGGGGCAGAGCCTTTGCTAATCATCAGGGCAGGAAACCCACTTCATTGCCTTGTGGCTGTATATGGGGGTAGAGTTCACAGAGGGAACAACACTATTATCAGGTGCTCTGGAGGTTTGCCCAGCACTTGCCTCTTTTCTAGTCACTTTGCCCACTTCCCTTCTGCAACTGGTACCCTTTCAGCTGTTGCCCTGGTGCTGAATGCCAGAACAGGTGGTTTGCATACATTCTAAGCCTGTGCAGTCCCTTTAAATGGACTTTCCTGAAAATTCAGTTTCTTCCCCTGCTCCAAAACCCCTGCTTTTTACAACCAGAAGTAATGGGATTTATCTTCACAGTGCTAGAACCCTGGGCTGTGCAATCTGGCCTAGAGCTGGGATCACTTGCTCCCAAGGTATCCCTCCCGATTTTTATCCACCACACATGAGTGTGGTACCGCTCATTCCATCACCTCTTCGCACTACACAGCATCTCCAAGCCTCTCCAACTGTCTCCATGACTCTGCCATGCTTACCCATCTGGATGAATGTTGTTTCTTTAAATCCTTGGTTGTTGGCCCTGGCTGGTAGCACAGTGGACAAGGCACCAGCACGCAAACCCAAAAGTCACTGGTTCAATTCCCCAGCCAGGGCACATAACCAGGTTGCAAGCCAGGTCTCCTGCCAGGTCCATGGCTGGAAGCAGGTGAAAGGCAACCATACACTGAGGTTTCTCTCCCTCTCTACC
Organism: Noctilio leporinus; assembly: GCA_004026585.1. Classification (NCBI taxonomy): domain Eukaryota; kingdom Metazoa; phylum Chordata; class Mammalia; order Chiroptera; family Noctilionidae; genus Noctilio; species Noctilio leporinus. Next base: position 76,301 of record PVIW01005117.1, read on the forward strand.
TCTCTCTCTTCCTCTCTTTCTCTGGAAATAATGAATAAAATCTTTAAATAAATTAATTAATTAAATCCTTGGTGGACTTCCATACAGCTCAATTTTTCTGACTGTTCTGGTTGTTACTTGTTTTGAGACATAGCTGTAATTCTCTCTATGGTTGCATGAGGAAGTGAAATGTGTCTACCTTCACCTCCTCCATTCATCTTGTCTGTCCATTCATCTATCAATGGGCACCTAGATTGCTTCCATATCTTGGTATTATTATAAGAAATACTGTAATGAATATAGGGGCGCAAATATGTTTTTAAATTTGAGTTTTTGTTTCCTTCAGATAAACACCCAGAAATGGAATTATTGGGTTCGATATAAAGTGCATTTTTAAAGTTGAGTTTTCTCAGAAGATCTTGGAACTTCAGAAATCTATTAACAAAAGCAAGCATAGAGTTTTGTTTTATTTTTTAATATGTAATACTTGTTCTTCAGAAGGCATAAAATTCCTTGGTCACCAAGCTCTATTACAGATGTCAAATTGTTAGGAAGGCAAATGTCAAAACCATTAACTTTCACAAGAACTAGAAAACAACAAAATTCCACCTTTCTTCCAATCCAGCTTATCATTGGTGAATTGTATTGAAGGCACAAAGTACTAACAAAAGGTTCAGAAAATATTTCTCTGGTGACCTCTGCTTTCTTATATAAATAATAATTTCTAAGTAAATTGCACGCATCTTTCAAACCCTCAAGTATGATTACCCCCCCATTCTTTTCCAATTTTATCTATTGATACAATGTGGCTAAAACACTGACATCCAAGAAGAGTTAGCCAATGGTTAGTAGCCTTAAACCAGTTGGTGACTTCTCATTGGTCATCCTTAATGTTTCTAGAAACCTAGCCCCAATGTAATGATGTTAATCTACAGTGCAAATCTATTCTAGATGAAAAATTTCAATGAATATTAGCAAATTCATCAATATGATTTTTAAACTAGCTTCTAGTGAACAAAGCTTTTCACTGCAGGCTTTCAGACACTTTATACCATGAAACTTCTTATAATTCTACAGCAATCTCTGAATATTTATATTTGCCTTTGACAGTCATGGAATGTTCTAAGTTAATTCATAACCAATAAATCACATTCTCAGTTCTTCACTGTCCAATCCTCTCTATTAATGTGGTCAATATCTGCACTTCTTTTGCCATCTAATGTTTTCCTACTTACTACTGGTTCTTTTTTTAAAGATTTCATTTATTTATTTTTCTAGAAAGGGGAAGGAAAGGAGAAAGAGAACAAGAGAAACACTAATGTACAAAATAAACATCGATTGGTTGCCTCCTGCATGCCCCCAACCAGAGACCTGACCTGCAACCCACACATGTGCCCTGACTAGGAATCGAACCAGCAACCTTTGAGTCTACAGTACGATGACGCCCAAACCAGTGAGCCGGCAGTCAGGGCCTTTTCACTAGTTCTCGGTCATCACTGTCCCTGTAAAAATTTAATAACTAGGCTTTCTGTTTCTTTAGATTGTATATGGTAGAACTGCCAAATATATAAAATACTTCAGATATACCACAATCAGGTTTATAGTAATTCTATTGTAGGTACTATTGATAATAATAGCTGCTTTGAGTTCTTTTTTTTTTTTTAAGATTTCATTATTTTTAGAGAGAGGGGAAGGAAGAGAGGCAGAGAGGACAGAGACATCAATGTATGGTTGTCTTTCACCTGCCTCCAGCTACGGACCTGGCTGGAGACCTGATTTGCAACCTGGTTATGTGCCCTGGCTGGGAACCGAACCAGCGACCTTTGGGTTCACAGGCCAGCATCTATCCACTGTGCCACCAGCCAGGGCACTTTGAGTTCTTTTTAAAATGTCAGGGCCTGGAGCAGACCACCTCAAAATGCCCCTCAATAGTATACTGATTACTTTGAATTGAAGTTACTTGACAAACAGCTGGAGCCAGAGGCACAAAGTCCCCTCCTTTGTCTTTATGAATGAAGGAAATAAATCTCCCCAATAAAAGGTGCCGCCTTGCTCCAAGGGGGAGAGACACTCTTACAACTAAGGTTAAGGAATTCAGGATCAAAAGAGCCTGTATAAACAAATTGTGTTGCCTCTTTGCTAATTTACTATCTAAGCACATACTATGGATTCGTCACTAATGAATACCCAAACCATCCTTGGATTCCTTATTAATAAGCACATTTTTCTGTCCTGTCAGTCCATGACAAATTTATTATTCGTTTAAAGGGTATAAAAAGTTGGCTGGCCCATCATTTCAGAGAGCATCATTTATGACTTCTCAGGCACATGTATTAAGTTGCTTTTTCTCCTTTTAATCTGGTCTTACGTCAATTTTATTATTAGCCCAACTATAAGAACTTAAGAAAAACAGAGGGAAAGAATTCTTCCCCTACTCATTAACAGCAGTTATTCACAGGGCTCTATTTTTTAACATTTCCAAGGTGCAATTAAATTCAGTTACACACAATATTAAATCTAGGTTACTTTACAACACAATCACAAACCAACTGCCCTAACCCCTCTAGGATATATACCATGTTTCAGTTCTCTGGCACCTGCATGTTGGGGAATAAACTCAGGATTTTGAGTCCTACCATAAATAGCATTTTCATTCATTCTGATTTATCCACTTAGGTATATTAACAGGGATATTAGAATTTTAATTACATGACAAAACAGTCATGTAACTGAGTTAAATTAAAATGGTTTCACCTCTCCTAAGTCATATGTGACACTGAACAAAAGGAAATGCAATTTAATATATTGGAGAAATAAAATATATGATGTTATGTTCATAGAAGAATGCTGTTCTGAATTCAGGAAAATCTGTGTCACTATATTTATACATTTAAGAAAAACTGAGAGAATTTGGCTAGAGAATATTTATGTTACCTTAAGCCAAAGAAGTTAGAGAAACCAAGGACATCATTGAAACTTGGTCAAATAGGACAAATGTCTTACAAATTAAAATAGAGCACAAGCCCAGCTCCTGGTCCTGGTAACTCCAGCCACAGCTCTTTTCAACTGAGACAAAGATCACAGTAGAAAAGTCCACATGCTAATGCAAGTTAGTCATCGAAGACGAGGCCACCCATTACCTAGCTACCTCTACCTTGAAGAGTAACTAGTGGAGTGGGAATTATTCTGGGAAGGATTTTGTGCGATACACTGAGAATAAATAAAACTGCAAAGAGTTCAGCTTCGATGGACAGAAGAACAGAAGATACTGTTTCTACAAATTCTGGAACAAACTAGACACCTAGACACCAGGAAAACTTACTTCTTGCTGGCTTGTTTGAAATCAATTTAAATAAACTAGATGTTTGCAATAGAAATATTCACTTTCATTCTAAATGAACCTAGTAGTAATTATCGGCAGACATGTACATTCCTCCCAGTAGAAAATAACTGATATAAAATCAAATGGACACTCTATTTTGAAATGATGAACTTGCGGCAACATGAAATGCCTAGGAGTGCATTTTAACACACAGTTGTACTATAAGCATACCATACTCTTTCCTTGAGTTTTATCCACTTAAACACATTATTTTTTACAACAGCTGATGCACTTAATTCCTAGAAATAATGGTAGACACTGATAACAACAACCATGCTTTTCTACCTTGAGTACTTTAGCAAAGAATGAAGTGAGTAAATTATTTTCTCTAAAAATTCACCAAGGTGTGTTTTTCTGATTGATTCTGGAGCATGTAAGTGACAAAAAGAAAGCCCCACGGCAGGAGCCTGCAGCTCCAGCACACAAAAGTCTACAGCTCAGAAATACCAACAACCTCTTACCATTCACAAACGTTCTTCTCTTGGATGGATTAATTTAAGTAAAGTTTACCTCAAATGACTATTGATGCATCATCAGTTGCAACAATGTATTTAAGGAATGGCTGAAAGCCACCAACAAGAAATTGGCACTGAACTTTGCCTGAGGCACATGGCTTCCCCGGTGGCAAAGGCCCAGTTGTAACATTAATGAGTATGCCATTCGTCAAGGCAATTATGCAAAAACTTAGCAGCTGCACAAAGAGGGCAAGTCCAATGAGACAGTGCCAGAGTATGCAGCTCAGAGAGCCCAAGAAATCCCTTGATACTTCAATTTTCTTTTGTAATAGTTTACTTTGGGTACATAATATCTTTTATTAAAATTACTTCTAAGGAGGAAAAGAGGGACCAGAAAAGCAATTCTAAACACAATCATTGTTTGAATATACAATGTCACATTCCCATTCAGAAAAGATGACTTTTCATCACTATAATTCAGTTGAGAAATGATTGAAACTAGTCTTTGCTAAGAAATGCCGTATCTTCAAGAATGAAAGATTTGAAAATGGTCTGTCACACTAGAAGCTTCTTAATTATCAAGAATAGATGAGTACTCAAGAGAAAAGTGTCTTGTGAGAGCCATAAAAATAATTGGAAAAATATTTTTAAAGTTTTTTTTTTTTTTTTTTATAACACAAGCTGCAAGAGAAATCAGTTTTGCTGTCGTAAGTCAAAAGGTTAACATCTGTAATTAAACAAACTCATGAGGGAATGGTTGCAGACAAAACAACCTCAAATATTAATTTGAAGATTGACTAAAGTGCCTAAAAATATCATATTTAGAATTACAGGTGGACTTCCAACATACTTTCACCTAAGAAAAGTTATCATCAGTTAAAATTAAGTTCATGCTATCAATATCCATTAGTATCAATGGATACTTTCCTGAATATGTCAGGGGGAAAAAATTCCTTTCCAGCATGTAAAAGTAAAACACACACACACACACACACGCACACACACATATAAAATAAAAATACCAAACTAATCCTGTATGCTTTTTAGCATCTCCTCCAAGTCAAGTGAAACATCAAAACTGCTAACCTCAACTTATATCAACCTACTAATCATCACTTATTTTTGTTTTTAGTGAAAGGTTATTTACTATAGTTCTATACATTCCAAATTTGCAGCATGACAACATAATTACCCCCTAAATTATGCATTTAAAATAACTGCATAATAATCATATTAATATATATGTGCATAACAGTCATAAATACAAAATATTCAGCTAATAAAAAATAAATAATGTCTTACCCAGAAATAATTTAGCAAGCAAGGTGACTATGGCAAGTAAAATTAAAACTAGTTTTACCTCAAATCACTAAAGTGCATATAAGAAAGTTATAAGCAATTAGAAATATTATATTCTATAGAAGAAATAGCCTCTAAGTTAAAAATTATTTTCTCCTATTCTAAAAAAACTGATTTTATCTAAGATTCTCCATATAAAGTCACTGTGTATAAAATCCTAAAGTCTTGGCTATGGTGAAGAAAAGGATAAATTACAGTCACCAAAGACTATGCCCATCTTTAGCTGCACAATTATTAAGTAGAGGCTAAAACCCTAAAACACTGCCCTACCTACAAATCCCTGATGCCTTTTCTTTATTCTTCTTTTCATTGTTTCTCTCCTTTAATCCCCATGGAAACATTGTGAAGGACATAAACTAATTTGCTCAAAGTCAAGCCTATTGCCTAAAAGCACTAAAATTCAAGGCCAGGACCTCTGACTCCTGCCTGGTTCCAATCTGCCCCTGCCATTTCCGCCGCTTGCCCTGTCCTAACAAATACTGGGCTACAGTAAGTTACCTGGTAACTTTTGAAACATCAGTCCATCGACATGATTCATACTTCCTGTGATATTTTATCTCTGTGAAGCCATGTCTCATTTCCCATACACTCCTAAGACAGAACTGACCCAACTCCTCTTTCTTCCCAACTGGTGCTATACATGCACACTTCATTCATTAGGACGCTAGTCTATTTACTAGCTCTTGAGCTACTTGAGAACAGGAATGATAATTTTGTCCTTAAAAGGAATGTTGCACTGGCACATCTGTGGCTCAGTGGATAAGCACCGGCCTGCAAACCCAAAGGTCACTGGTTCAATTCCCTAGTCAGGGCACATAACCAGGTTGCAAGCCAAGGTCTCCAGCCAGGTCCCCAGCTGGAGGCAGGTGAAAGGCAACCATACACTGATGCTTCTCTGCACCTCTCTCTGAAAAGAATGTATCAAATCTTTAAAAAAAAAAAAAAAAAAAAAAAGAATGTTATTCCAAGTCAAAAGGAGTAAACCCTGTTACAAACATCTATGTTATATATTTCCACATTATTGTTGCACTGAGAAAAGATACCATTCATTAATTCACAGTGACATTTCTGCTGCTCAAGCCTCTTCCCAAAGAAAATCTAATCATAAAGTAGTTAAAAAACCAAGCATAGCACTGAAGTTCACATCGCAAGTCACTTATTATAATGGAAGTCAAACAATACTCTTTAATTCTTAATATGATGTGCATACTAAGTCACATTCTTAACATATTGGCAAGATTGTAGAAGAGTGAAATTGAGGTCCCAAAATAAGGTTTCCATCATGTCCCATCAATCCCAGTCATATTAAAATTCCCCTGTAAAAAATATAGTTCTACATTTCCCTATAAGCTTTGTTAAGTTTTAAAGATTAGCTAATAAATGAAAGCATTTCATTGAAATTGCTAAATAGGAAATGAAAAAAGTAACATACACAGTTAATTCTAATTATTCACAGTAGTTATGATTTATAACGTCTCTGAGAAATGTTATAAACCATTGCTCCTAGGAGAAATACAGAGTTAGATTTCCCAAGCTCCTCTCTAGTCACATTGTGGTCAACTAATTAATGCAGGTAACCTTGTTTTGTGTGTGTTTCAGTGTGAAGACACTATTTAACATATACTGACGACTCATTAACACTGAAATGAACACACAACCAACAGCACTATATATAACTCATGCCTGAATGAAGCTTATCTAAAACAGGTATTTTCTTCATAAGACACATCATAGCCTTTTTGCACTTAGAAACATTAAACAGCACTTCAGCACTGCTTGGAGGTCATTTTAAACAGCAAAATCACCAACAAAAAGCACAAGAATGTAAGAAAACATGGTGCTAAATAGATAGGGGGAAAAGACACTGTTTCCAGTATGACACTTGTAACAAGAAGGCAGAATGTCATACTGTTCAATCTGAGGTGGGAACCTCACATGTTGGGACAATCAAAATCTTTGAAACTGCACATATCCTCAAATGAAGTTGAAAGCCTTACAAATACTGATTTTGAGGTTACAAATATATTTTAGCAAGTAAGCAAATTCTGTGAGTAAAAGGTTTACTGGATATCAAAAAAATGGTTAACAGCAAATGCTTTCCCAAAGGGAACTAGATAGCTGGGAGACAGAGGTGGAAAAAAACTAATTTTTTCACTATATAACTTTTAAATATTTTTAATTTCATAATGTGTTTGTGTGTATGTGTGTGTGTATGATTGAAATTTTCATGATTTTTGCTCAGAGAAAATAGTATTAAACATATTAATAATCTAAAAGTAATATTAAGCTTTTGGTTAAAATAGTAAAAAGACAGAAAATAAAAAGTTAAGAATAAAAAATAAAAGTAGAAACAAATTAATTCAAAAGTGAAAAATCACAAATATTTGGAGTTTCTCTACTTTGAGGAAACTGAGAAGAGACTTCAAAGAGAGGAAACAACACAGATTTATTTATTTACTTATTTAAAACCAAGGTCAAGTTTTTTGGGTTTTTTTTAAGAATTTATTTATTTTTAGAGAGAGAGGAGGGAAGAGAGGAAAACATCAATGTGTGGTTGCCTTTCACACACCCGCAACTGAGTACCTGGCCCATAACTGAGCCAGTGCCCTAATTGGAAATCGAACCAGTTACCCTTTGGTTCATAGGCTAGAGCTCACTCCACTGAGCCACACTAGCCAGGGCCAGAGAACTATTTAAAAGCAAAGAAATACCATGACTTTAAGTTCTAAATTCTCACCAAAGGAGAGGGCTATCAGGAACACTATACAATATTTTAGAAATAACTGCATAGTAAGAAATAAGCTTTACACACAAGTTAACTTTTCCAGAAAGTTTAAACTTTTTTTTTTTTTTTTAAGATTTGATTCATTCTTCTCAGAGAGAAGGGCAGGTAGGGAGGAAGAAAGGGAGAGAAGCATCAACGTATGGTTGCCTTTCACCTGCCTCCAGCTAAGGACCTGGCTGGAGACCTGGCTGGAGACCTGGTTATGTGCCCTGATTGGGGAATCAAACCAGCCGCCTCTGGGTTCCCAGGCCAATGCCAATCCACTGAGCCACACCAGCCAGAGCTAAACTTATTATTTTAAATAACATTTAGAATCATTTTGTGCATTGGTTTTCAAAGCATGCCCTCAGGACCAGCAACAACTTCTTACATCAACTATTAGAAACAGACTCTTGGGGGGAAAAAAAGAAAAGAAAAGAAACAGACTCTTGGACCCCACCCTCAATCCAAGGAATGGGAACGCTGGGGCAGGGGCAGCAGGCTGTGCCTTAACTAACCTTGAGGGTAATTCTCAAGTCAGCAAGTGTGAGAACCCTGTTAGTCATACCTTGAGATGTTACTATAACCATTAAATAGAGACTACAGACCAAATTTAAACTTTTCCCAATGATGAAAGTCGTTCTTTAGAAAAAGCTATTGTTATTCTGTGCATAGTTTTTTTTAATGATTTCAATTTTTTGCCTCTTTCTTCGATTTTCAGAATCAAAGAAATCAGTGATAGCCCAGATCCCCTACCACTATTATAATAATACAGGGTGCATGTGATCAATTGGCAAGAACTTTGCATCTCCTTACTTCACATGCTTCTTACTAATTTTGAAAAACTGTATTTCTAAGGTTATGATTTAATATCATTGTTTCAGATATAAAATATTAAATTCTGAGAGCAACCATCATTGCTGGACTGCATGCAGGGCCAGCTGCTAAGGAAATTGCAGACTCCAAGGACATCCCCTTTATGTACAGTTGACAACATGAAGAAGGTGTATCATGCTGATCCTGATGTTGCCACACCAAAAAAGAAAAAGCGTAAGATACACAAGGATCGCACAAGTCCATTTATTCTACACAGAATCCAAGAGGTCAATAAAGATCCAAGAAAGTCAATGTGCTCCATAGCAAGAGAACTGCAGATGTTAGATGCAATGGTTTGCAAGATTATTGCTGAAGGTATCAAATATAGATTCTATGTTCTTAGAAGAGGCTAGTTTAGGACACAGCAGACAAAGGAAAGGCACTTTGAAAAAGCAAGAGCACTGCTATTGAAATGGAACAACCTCAAAGAAAAAAACCCTCTGATTTTCTTCTCCAATGAAAAGAATTCTCAGCAGGACCAAATAGTCAACAGAAGACACAACAGAAGACACAACAGGTGGCTCTATGAGAATCTTAATGAAGTCCCAATTGTCATGAAAACGAAATTTCCTGTTACAGTGACGGTGTTAAGTGTTGTCAGCAATGAAGGAGATAGCATAACCGTGTAATTTTTTCCACAAGGCTTGAAGGTGACTGCTGATGTTTACCTTGACGTTTTGAGAGTAGTTGTACTATGAATGAAGCAAATCCCAAATGGATGTCATTTTATCTTCCAACAAGATGGTGCACTAGCACATAATGCCTAAAAGGTGCAAGAATTTCTCAGTGTCAGTGTTCCTGAATTCTGGTGAAGGAAATCTGGCGGCCTAGTTCACTAAGATGCAAATCCTTTAAACTATTACGTATGGAGCATTTGTGTGAGAGAAGTTAATAAACCAGCTCATTCCAATAAAGAGGCTGTTAAAGCTAAGATTGAAAACATTATGATGTCCATGGATAAAGAAAGGTTAATTAAAGCATGCTCAAGATACCCAAGTCGAATCGTGTCTATTACTGCAGTAAATGGAGACTTTTTTGAACAATTTAAAAAATAATGACTATGTTTATGTATTTACATATAAGAGTAAATTTATTTCAAAATGTAACATTTTTGTGGTGTGTTATTTTACTAAAATTTTGCCACTTTATCATGGGCACCCTGTAGTACTAAATCCTCCTAGGAAGGCTTTCACTCTGTTATAAACTCTCAAGGAAGCAAAATAATTAACTAAGCTCATTGGAATTTTGTTTTGTTTTGTTTTCATTAGAGATGAATGCTAAGTATCAGTAAAAAGGGGTGCAGACCGAAAAAATTAAATGCCTGGTTTAAGGGCAGCAGGATTGAAATAGCAATTTTTAAATTTTTACAGTGTTTTAATTTCCAGACCTGGGCTGTATACCAGAAGAATGACATGAGTAAAAAATCATTTTCTAGAAAAGATGGAGATGTTAATATACTGATACTTCATCACTCAGACTAGAATATGCCTGTGACTGTTGTTACAATAATTCACTTTAAAAAACAAACAAAGTGGAAAAACTCAAAGTCTGGTTTCTAGGCTGCAAGCTCCCTTCTTTCAGGCATTTTCAACATCAGAAAGGACTGCTCTCTCAGGGGCTAGTTATGGAAGGATTTACGTTTCAATACAAACTCAATTTAAAAATCAGAAGGAAGCTGAAGATAAGCTACACCAACCACTGCATTTAACAGAAAACTAAGGACCAGACAACAGGCCAACTACATACCAGGCCTCCTATTCTCCTTTAGCTGGTAACTAGTGCTCCTTCCATGATCCACAGGTATCTTCCTTCATGCAGAGAAGGCATAAGCACCAACACAGTGGTAGGCAAATGTTTGAGCAAAGTAAGCATTACATATTTTAATCATTGAAAGTTTTAGATATTAAAACTCAATCCTAATCTTCCAGAAAAAAAAATGTGTTTTTTTTTTTTGTTTTTTTGTGTTTTTTTTTTCAGGACTACCTCCCTCCCAGAAGTCTGTCACCCTCAGACAACTGTGGCAGTTATTGACCTATCGTATAAACAGGGGGAAAAATAGTTGTTTTCACATTTTTATTGCCAAAGATTTAGTTTGTTAGACATAGTGTCATTTCATAGAGATTGAAAAAGTGTACTGCCTCTAAATGATTGAATAAAGCAAAACAAGAAACAGTGAGTATTCTCATTTGGAAAGAGCTTAAGTGCTCAACTCTAAAGGGCCCGTGAAATACATATGGTATAATGAAAGAAGACAGTAATTAAAACTATTTTTTACTGGTTGGTAACACAGTGGATAAGGCACCAGCCTGTGGACCCAAAGATCGCTAGTTCAATTCCCAGTCAGGGCACATAATCAGGTTGTAAGCCAGGTCTCCAGCCAGATCCACAGCTGGAGACAGGCAAAAGGCAACCATACATTGATGTCTCTCTCCCTCTCTGCCTCTCTCCCTATTCCTCCCTCTGAAAATAATAAATAAAATCTTTAAAAAAAAACAAAAAACTATTTTTTGACATGAATAGGTAAAGCATCTAAAAAAAACGATAAAAGTAATTTTCTACTCATGCCATTCTTCTGGTACACAGCCCAGGTCTGGGGATTAAAAACTTATAAAGAATTTTTAATGTGTTTTTTTATTGTTACTCTAACAAATTACAGCAAATTTAATCGTTAAAATATGCAAGTTGATTTGCTACAGCTTTGTAGGTTAGAAGTCAGAAATGAATCTGATACAGTTATTATAAAGGTGCTGGCAGGGCTGACTTCTTTTGGAGACTCTAAGGGCAAATTGCTCTCCTTGCCTTTCCAACTTCTGCACTCATTGGCTGTGGTCCCTTCTTTCATTTTCAAAGCACATAAACCAATCTCTGCCTTCATCATATTCTTTTCTCTCATACTGCCCCTCCTGCCTTCCTTTCATAAAGTTTCTTTAATTATATCATGCCTACCCAAATAAACCAGAATCATCTTCACCTCCCCAGACCCTGAATTTAATCATTCCTGCTATTGGGGAAAAGCCCCAAAAATCTATGTTTCGCATTGATTTTGAAGAACTGGTATGTAGCTTGATTCAAATTTGTAAGAGCTTAAATAGTAAAAACATGTATGCATGGGCAAAGCAGCTGCTCCTAGTGTTGTGGGCTGGGAAAAATCCACACCCCTCCCAGGACAGGATCTCTTTTTATATTGAGAAACCTATAAAATTTTTTAAATGGCCATTTCAATCCTCTTTATTTTGTATGTATGTACGTTCATGTCTCTTATCCTAGAAAACCTACTGGAAGAGCACATAAGGAATGGAATTAAGTGCAGCTTTTGGGTTATGGCATTTCCTACGATTCCTCCACCCTGCTTTCATACACTAGGTTTTTCTAACAAGGGAAGAGGAGAAATGTACATACTTTGTTAGGGAGGATCAGTTGCTTCCTATTAATATTCTGACAAAATATTTCTGAAAATCTTCCATAAGCTATTATGTATAAGGACTGTATCAGAAAGATGTTTTTTCTGGGTTGCCAAATTTCAGGTCCACCAACCTGTAGCTGTTTTATAATATTCATATATTCTAAAAATATTAATTTTATATCTCCCCATCCAGTTCTTTTGTTTAATCATATAGCTTAGTTCTCATAAAAAACTAAAGCATGTATTGGTAAAAGAGAAAACGTTTTCCTTGACTCTCTTAAAAGCCCCTGGTTGCACCTTAAACTGACAAAGACAGATTAATAGCAAAATAATATACTAATTTTAATAAATTGTTACATGTACATGGAAGTCTTCAACAAGAGAATGAAGCCCTGAAGAAGTAACTACAGCAAGAAACTTTAATACCTTTTAGACAAAGAATAAATTTGTGAAGAATTGACAAAACAAGGTTTCAGCTAGGGATAGTAAAAGGTGAAAAACTAGGAAAATATGAGTTACATATTTACAGATTTCTCAGATCAAAATTCCCTATCATGGTGATAAGAATACATTCTTCCTGGTTCAGGGATGGTACCTTTCACACAGGAGATTTATGTCCTGCTTTAAGGACAGAAGGGTGCTAAGGGCTGGGGCTGGGGATAGTGAGAGTAACCATGTTTATCCTAAGAATGTATTCCTTCAGCTTAAGATTTTCAATATGCCCAGGCACTGTATTTAGAGGTAGAGTGTCCTAAACCCTGTCATATTCATGCAATCACTTGAGCATCCGCATTTGCACAAAGTGCATCATATATCTCAGCCACAAAGGCAGGTCCCTGGACTATGAAGATAAATAAGTAAGAACCCCATATACAGTATAATCAATCTCTCAGTCTGATAGAGAAAGCTATGTGGAATTCATACAACATAGTGAAACAAGTACAATCTTGATGTTCTCTGCAACTTTACTATCTTCCCTAGATAATGACTCACCATTTATATGTTCTTGAATCCAAAATATTTATATCCAGACTTTTTCTCACTTTTTGTATTTTCAGAACCTAGTAGTCAATCTAGCAGAAAGTAAAGCCTTAATAAATAAGTGAATGACTAAATGTCAAATATACAAAGGGATAAAAGAAAACCTGGTTCTCCAAAACAATTAGCTTTTAAGGTGATCTTTCATTTTTTATGGTTTTTAAAAGGATTTTATTTATTATTTTTAGAGAGAGGGGAAGGGAGGAAGGCAAAGAGGGAGAGAAACATCAATGTTTGGTTGCCTTTCACCTGCCTCCACCTACAGAACTGGCTGGAGACCTGGCTTACAACCTGGTTATGTGCCCTGGCTGGGAATCAAACCAGCGACCTTTGGGTTCACAGGCCGGCACCTTTCCACTGAGCCACCAGCCAGGGTTTTTAAGGTGATCTTTAAATTAACTTTCAATTTATGCAGTTGTAATAAATAAGAGATCCCATGAACTCTTTACCCAATTTTATCCCCAATGATAACATTTACCAAAACTATAATAGGCTATTACAACCAGGATACTGACTGATACATTCAAAATACAGAACATTTCCATTACTACAAAGAGGCTTCACGCTGTCCTTTCATAGCTACTCACCTTCCTGCCCCCATCATGTCCCTTACCCACAGAAACTTGTACAATTTTAGAATTTTAAGAATGTTATATTAATGAATCACAGAGGATTAGACCTCTTAGAATTGGATCTTTTTACTCAGTTTAATTCTCTGGAAACTAACCCAGGTTGTTGTGTATATCAATGCTTTGTTCCATTTTATTACTGACTAGTATTCATGGTACAGATACACTACAGTTTGTTTAAACATTCGCCCTTTAAAGAACATCTAGGTTGGTTCTGGGTTTTGGCTATTCATTTTAAAAAGCTGCTACTAACATTAATGTACAGATTTTTATGTGAACATATTGTCGTTTCTCTGAAGGCCCAAAAATACAACTGCTGGGTTGTGTGACAATTGCATGTTAAGTTTTATAAGAAACTGCCAAACTATTTCCCAAACATGCTGTATCTCTCACTTTCTACCAACAAAGTATGAATGACCTAGTTTCTCTACATCCTCACCAGCACCTAGGATTGTCATTATTTTAGTCATTATGATAGGTGTGTAGTGATATCTCATTGTGGTTTAAATTTGTATTTTCCTAATGGGTAATAAGGATGAACACCTCTTCATGAGTTTATTTGCCATTTGAAGATCATCTATGGTAAAATGTCCATTCATTGTTTGGTACATTTTCTAACTGAACTATTTTTTATTTGTTTTACTATTGAGTTTGAAGGTTCTGTACATATTCTAAATTCCAATCATTAAATATGTACTTTGCAAACATTTTCTCCCAGTCTCGTAGCTTTTGTCAATGGACAGACATCCAATTGCTACAGCACCATTTTTATAAAAGGCTAGACTTCTTCCATTGGATTGCTTTCTCTGGATTCTCTATTCTGTATGTCCCTCTGCCAATACCACATTGACTTAGTTTACTGCAGCTACAGTAGGTTTTAATATCAGGTGGAGTGATTTCACTAACTTTATTCTTTTTCAAGATTATTTAAACTATCCCAGTACATGTGCCTTTCCATTTAAGTTTTAGAAGCTTGTGTATAAAAAAAATAAAATTAAAAAATAAAAATAAATTTAAAAATTTTTAAACCTTGCTTGTTCTGAAGAGTACAGTAGGAAAAGAAGGAAAAAAATAATCACTTCACACTAGTAAAAACTGAAAAACACTACCTCAGCCAGGTGAGCAAAGTCAACATCCACAGTAATAAAAAATGTAGGTAATATGTACCCATGATATAATGTGATGAAAATGAGTATTTGCCACTGTGGTCGCTCTCCAAAACAATATAGCATCCTAGACTGATTATAAGAAAAATACAAAGGTTGCTGGTTCGATTCCCAGCCAGGGTACATAACCAAGTTGCAAGCCAGGTCTCGAGCCAGGTCCATAGCTGAAGGCAGGTGAAAGGCAACCATACATTGATGTCTCTCTCCCTCTCTGCCTCTCTCCTTACCCCTCTCTCTGAAAATAATAAATAAAATCTTTAAAAAATTAAAAAAACAAAAAAGAAAAATACTACGTAAATCCCATTTGAAAAAGAGTCTACAAAATACCTGATAGGTACTTTTCAAAACTGTCAAGTCATCAAAAACAAGAAAGGTAAAACTTTACAGCCCAAGACAAAAATGACTGAATGTAATGTAAAATTTTGGATGGAATTATAGAACAGAAAAAGAACATTATATTAAAAAAGAGAAAGAAATGGGAAATCTAAAAAAAGAATGAACTTTAGTTAATAATGTATCAATACTGATTCATCAATTATAACAAATACGCCATATTTAATGTGAGATGTTCATCACAGGGGAAACCGGCTGTGAGATACATAAAAACTCTCTGTATTATCCTCCCAATCTTTCTGTAACTCTAAAACTGGCCTAGAATAAAAACTTTATATAGGGTTGGTCAAAAAGTTCATTTAGTTTTTTCCATAAGATGGCTTTAGTAGCTCTTAGCTGTCTTTAACTTCATTTGAAACAATTTTCTTAGATTGTATTATGACAGCTGTCATAACAGCATGCATTAAAAAAAAAAAAAAAACAAAAACATCAGTCCTGGCTGGTAGCACAGTGGATTGGCACCAACCTGCAAACCCAAAGGTCGCTAGTTCAATTCCTAGTCAGGGCATATAACCAGGTTGCAAGCCAGGTCTCCAGCCAGGTCCTTAGCTGGAGGCAGGTGAAAGGCAACCATACATTGATGTTTCTCTCCCTCTCTGTCTCCCTCCCTCCCCTCTCTCTAAAAAATATAAATAAATAAATATAAATAAAAATTGGTGACTTTTTCTTTAGCTATTTTAATATTGACAATGAAAGAAAATGCACAACACTTTTGGAATATTATGCTTTATTATTTATAGAAAGGTAAAAACACAACTGAAACACAGAAAACATCAGCATTGTGCATCACTGTACACTGTACATCAGTTTGTACAGTGTATGGAGAAGGTGCTATGACTAACCAAATGTGTTAAAAGTGGTTTGTAAAATGTCTCGCTAGAGATTCCTCACTGGACCATGCTTCAAGATCGGACAAACTAGCTGAAATTGATATCAATCAAATCAAGACATTAATTGAGAACAATCAATGTTATACTACATAGGAAGCGGCCAGCCTACTCAAAATATCCAAATCAACAAAGTTATTGAAGTAAATGAAAAATGTGTTTATTTTATGGAAAAAATAAAAATTTATATTTTTGGCCCAATATAAATTATATACATACAGACAAAGACACACACATGCCTACATATGTATTTCTAAGAACACAAGTTATCAAAGATTTAAATTTAATAAACTTAATTTTTACTACTTCATCAAAGATGTTTCTAAGGAAAAACAAAAATTTTTGCTGGGATTTTCACTGCATTAAGTGCATACATCAACTGAGGGAGAAGTGACATCTCACTATGTTGAACCAATCCATGAGCACAGTATGTCTCTCCATTTATTTAGGTCTTCCTTCTTTCATCACCATTTTACAATTTTCAGTATACAGATCCTGTATGTTTTGTTAAATATATTGCTAAGTATTTCATTATCTTGAGAGTGACTATAAATTAGTGCTTGTGATTTTGGCTCCCACATATTGGTAACTAGTATACAGAAATGCTATAAATTTTTGTTAGTATCACATCCTGTGACCTTGCAAAACCCAGTTATTAGTTTTAGAAAAATAGTTGTTTGGGATATATTCTTTGTAATTTTTCTGTGCAGACAATAATATCATCTGCAAATAGGGATACTTTTATGTCTTCCTTTCCAATCAGAAGGCCTTTGATTTCTTTTTTATTTTTGCCATATTTCAATTAATATGATCACATAATTTTCTTTTGCCTCTTGACATGGTGAATTATATCGACTGGCTCTGATATATTGAATTAAAGTGAATTTTAAAGGATAAATAGGACTTCACAGGTGCAAATAAGAAACCATTTATTTGCTTAATACCTACTTATCCTTACTATACTACCAACTTAATAGTGGATTATTTATTTTGTTAAAAACCAGATGCTCAATACCAAGCCTAGTGCCTAACATACAATAAGCACTCAATGAATATTCATGGAAAGAAATGAAGAATAGAACACACAAGTACACTGCCACAACCAGTCCGCCAGGGTAAGAGAAGCAAGAGATTATGTTGGGGAGTGGCCAAAGGCAGAGCCCCTGCCTCACAGAGTAAACATAAATTAATTTAAAAATCATCAAAGACCTAAACATAAAAACCAATGACCTAAACATAAAATGTTTAGAAGAAAATGTATGAGAATATTTTTGTTACTTGGAGTGGACTAAGGTTTCTTACAGCATAGAAAGCAATAACCATGAAAAACAATATTGATAAGATAAACTTTTTGAAAATTAAAATTTCCTGTTCTTCAAAAAACATCTTTTAAAAAATGAATATGGAAGCCAAAGACTGGGAGAAATATCTGTAAAACATGAATGTGACAGCTATTACATATTTAAAAATTCCTGTAATTCAATAATAGAAAGAAATAGCCCAGTTAAAAAACAAATACTAAAGAGAAAATATACAAATGGCTGATAAGAACCTAAAAGGTTCCGGATGTCATTAATCAGCAGGCAAAAAAGTCTGGCAATCTTTTACAGAACTAAACATATATCTAGCCTATGATCCAACAATTCCAATCCCAGGTATTTCAGCAAGAGAAAATGTACACAAAAAGACTTGTATTAAAGCATTCATTGTAACTTTATTCCTAACAGTACCAAACCAGAAACAGCCCAAATGTCCCTCAATAGAAAATGGGTAAACAAACAATGGCATAGTCATCCAAAGGAATACCATGACATAGGCACAAACACACTGCTATACATATAATAATATGGACTAACCTTAACAACATTATGATGGTGAAAGGCAGCAGTCACAAATGAGTATATACTGGATAATTTCCTTAATATAAGGTAATAGAACAAATAAAGTAGTGAAAAAAAAAAAAAAATTCAAACCAGTATCTTCTTGAAGGCAGAAGTGAAGTCTGATCTTCAAAAGGAACATGAGGGGACTTCTTGAGGCGCCAGTAACCTTTTATTTTTTGATAGGGAGTTTGAGTTACACAGATGTATACATTCATAAGAACTCAATGAATGGTATACTTGAAACTTGTGCATTTCACTGTATGCAGATTTTACCTAATAAAAAGGCTTGTAATCCCTGGATGATAGCTCAGTGGATAAGGTGCCAGCCTACAAACCCAAAAGTCACTGGTTCAATTCCCAGCCAGGGCACATAACCAGGTTGCAAGCCAGGTCTCCAGCCATGTCCATTGCTGGAGGCAGGTGAAAGGCAACAATACATTGATGTCTCTCCCTCTCTGCCTCTCCCTTCCCCTCTCTCTAAAAATAATAAAATCTTTTAAAAAATAAATACATAAAAATAATGCAAATAAAAAGGCTTGTATTAATTATATGCATTTAGCTAAAGCCTGCAACCTACTTTGAAATCTACCCCTCAAAAAAAAAAAATTTAGATTAGTAAATGCATAGAGGAAAAAGCATGGCAACAAGTTAATTATAAGAATTCAGCTCTGGCTGGTGTGGCTCAGTAGATTGAGTGCTGGTCTAAGAACCAAAGGGTCACCAGTTTGGTTCCTAGTCATACCTAGGTTGCAGTCCAGGTTCCCAGTTGCGGGCATGGGAGAAGCAACCAATCAATGTTCCTCTCCCTTTCTTTCTCTCTCCCTCCTTCTCTCTCTGAAAATAAAAACACAAGCCTTATAAAAAATAAAAATAAAAAAGAACCCAGGATGTTGCCCTAGCTGGCATGACTCAGTTGGTTGAACATTGTCCTACAAAGCAAAAGGTCTTTGTTCAATTCCTGGTCAGGGCACAAATGCCTGAGATGCAGGCCAGACCTCAGCTGCCGCACCTGTGAGACAACCAATCGATGTTTCTCTCCCTCTCCTTCTCCCTCTCTTCCCCTCTCTCTAAAAATAAATAAAATCTTTTTTAAAAGAGTATGAGTATTACCAACATTTCTAGCTTTCAAATGCCAGAGCTCTATGGAAGTGGTTGAGGAAATGCTCTAGGGGCAAAAATTAAATAAGAAGGTGGCACAGACCCTAATGATACCACAGCAGCTCTGCATTTATAAACTGGTATTTCAGACAAAACAATTTTAAAGGATCCAATGATGCAAAAACCACACTTATAAACAAACAGACAAGCACTGCTAGAAATTATAATGAATTTTATTTACCCAAGTATCATGGGCCTCGGTGAATAATAAACTACCCCTATCTTTTTCAGGAATGGTTGAATAAAATATGCAGAGTGAATAAAATATGATATATTCTATTTCTCTGAGGAATAGAATACATGAAAGGACATCAAGATCAACTGGTTTAGTACCTTGACTTTCCAGATGAGAAATTTGGATCCAGCTAAGAAACAGACAAGTCATTCTGGGAGGCAGTGTGAGGTGGACTGGGCCCAGACTTGTCAGGCACCACCAGCCCATGGCTCACTCTTATTCCTGCCACAATTCCCAGGACTCCTGAAGAGTCTTGAATGAGATTTTCTAGTTATTTTGGTGACAATGTATTTGAAAAATAAGGTCTGTGCTTTATATGACAAAATGCTCCAAAAACAGAAAGTGCATTTTGTTCATAGCTGCCTAAGAAAGATTATAGGTCTATTTTCTGATTTTGACATTTATTTGAAATTCAAATTCTATTGTATAGCCTAAGATGAGCTATGGAGATAATTAATATAAATGTGAAAATCTCAGGGTGAAGTAGGAGAATGGGAAAAATGGAACATGCTTAAAGTTCAAGCCACTTTCCTGTGCCACGTTACTGCATTAAATTGTCTGCTCTTGTCAAACACAAAATTCAAACACTAAGCAGAAATCAGTGTTCTCTATTAATCTCCATTACTTGTTCTGAACAAAGTACATGGACCTCTTTTACACATGTGTGTCTGAGTAGCTGTGGGTCAACTCTATTTAACAGAGCCATGGAGTTGATCTTTTAGTATAGTCAACAGGCCTCTCTTAATTTAATTTACCTACGGGGAGGTGACATTCTGTCACACATACTATGGTAAGCTACCAGTTTTACAGTCTATGCAGTCCTGGGTCTTTCTAGTATCTTTTAAATACCAAAATGGTACCCTGCCTTTAAAACATTTTACTTTTCAGCCTGGCTGGTGGCAGAGTGGATAAGGTGCCAGCCTATAAACCCAAAGGTCACAGGTTCGATTCCCAGCCAGGGCACATTTAACCAGGTTGCAAGCCAGGTCTCCAGCTAGGTCTGTAGCTGGAGGCAGGTGAAAGGCAACTATACATTGATGTCTCTCTCCCTCTCTGCCATTTTCTCTAAATATAATAAATAAAAATTTTAAAATAATAAATAAATAAAACATTTCACCTTTATAGCAGAAAAGAAAGAACAGCTCTAAAAGCTGCCTACCTTTTTACTAACACCTCTTGCAAAAGGTCTGGTGGAAGAACAATGAATAATAATAATAATAAACAATAAGAATAAGAATAGCATCATTATTTTTGAGTCACTACCTGAGCACTTTACACATATTATCTTATTTAGTCATTGTTACAGTTCAAAACTGATATTATTTTATAGAAAAAGGAAATGAAGTTCTATAGTTACATAGCACAAAAATTGGTGATGGTAAGACTCAGAAGCCCAGATCTAACCCCACAGCCCATAGTTTTTCCAGTGAATTGGATGGATAATGAATAAATTTCAATTACCCAGACCAATATCACTCACTGTTGCAGCTTCCAATGGCTGAGTGGAGCGCATCATCTGGTATATATATCATTTGGTGCGTGTGTCCTTTAATGCAAGCAGTGTCTTCCAGGAGGTGCACTGTCCACCAGCTCTAACCTTCACTATCTTCTCCCTAATCACTGGCTCAACTGCCAATACTTAGCTTAGGGAAGTAAAGTGTATTCAAGAGAACAATACAGGTTACCTAAGATATAGGAAGGAGGTAAGGCAGCTGCTCTGAATATGAACAGGAGATCCACTCTGCACTTCAGGGCACTCCTTCAGGTCAGTTTGATCTATTAGAAATCCTTGTTATTTCCTCTTTGGGCCTATGATGTCTCTATGCCCCTTACTGCCTCTATCTCCAGGTCTCACTCCGCTGCAGAAGGGAGCAAACAGTCCCCACCAGGAACCAGGTCCTTGCCCACAACAGCAGCCAGTGTCTCCTGCACAGGAAGCAGCTGCT
Source organism: Noctilio leporinus (assembly GCA_004026585.1). Classification (NCBI taxonomy): domain Eukaryota; kingdom Metazoa; phylum Chordata; class Mammalia; order Chiroptera; family Noctilionidae; genus Noctilio; species Noctilio leporinus. The sequence continues at coordinate 97,854 of PVIW01005117.1, forward strand.
CAGGCCTTTCCAAAGCATGCCTTTAAACTGGGATAAACTGACCTGGAGGCCACTTGTTCTGAATTCAACACAGGAAACACAATGGCTTCTAAAACGTTTGATGAGCTGAAACCTAGTCACCTAACCTAAAACAAATGGATAGCAGAAAAGGAGGCGTGGAAGGCGGTGCAGTCACACTGCTCACAGGAGAGATGCGCAATGCTTCAGGAGAGGGCAATGCTCGTTCATGCGTAAGGACCACATTTTAGTTTATTTGAGCTAACCAACTATTTCTTATTCTCTGAAAGGGACTAGGGAGGTGAATTTCATTTTGAAGCTCTTAAAGGTTAAATGTAACACTACAGTCTTCAGAAGAGAGGAGTAACAATCTTTGGGGCAAACAAGAGACAAAGGCCCTCGAGTTACGCAGAACGGTCTCCAGACAGGGTCCACGTAACACTGCCCCTCACAGAGCTCCCTCCTTCCCTCCGTCTGTGACCTTGATTCTCTGCCTACCTACTTCCCTCTGCATCTGCAGGGCCAAATGGTCAACATATTTGTCATATTTTTGTGTGGTTCCTGTTTTCCATTTTTGTTTCTATTTCTCTAATTCATCCTCTTTTTTTGTTTTATCATAAATTTGCTATAAGCTGCCTTCAATTACTTAAGAAAAAAATAATAATAATAAGTCCCAGTTTCCAATCTGTACCTGGCTCGGGGAAAAAAAAGAAAGAAAAAAAAGAGGCAATACAATAAACCTATTACAATCATACCTAAGAAAGAATATTCATTTCTGTTGAAAGACCTGACTATCCCAAGCAAAATGACATTATCACAGTGGAAAAGAATATTAAGGACCATAACTACCAATTTGATCATCCTGCAGAAGAGGAAACAGACCCAGAAAGTTTGTGTTACTACTATATCTATCACCTTTACTTATATTAGTTTCTGAAAATGAGTGAAAAAGAACATTACGTGCTAATGCTAACAACAAAACTGAGACAATGAAAGACATAAGTATATAAAAATGATGACTCATGGTCAATTTTAGGACATAAGCTTATCAACTCAGTGTGCAGAAGTTAAGAGGGAAAAAGTAAAGGTATCCCAAATACTAAGATGGCTACATCAAAAGACTGATGAGGGGCAGTGATAGAAAGTTTAAGAAGATCACAAAAATGTGAAATAAAAGCTAGATTCAGAAAAACATTCTTGCAATTAAAACACAGAGAGCATGTTAATGGGTCTGTTCACAGGTAATACATTTTCTATAGAATCACAGGATAGAGTTCAGTCAAGGAACTAGTATCAATGACCCATGGACATGGGGGACTGACATGTGGGAGAGGGGATGGGGAAGTTGAAGAAGGGGAAAGCAATGGCGGAAGGGGGAATGTGATAAATGTATTACAACAATAAATTAATTTAAAAAACTATTTTTAAAAATAAAGACAGCATTCTTTAAATTTGGATCACCCTAAAGTGGATTTGAAATCCAACTATTGTTTGTTTTTTGCTTCTATGAAGGCTAGTACATCTGTTTATTCATTAATTATCATTGAAAATGAGATAATGCATGTCAAAATGTTTTGGAAACTGTCAAATAAAAATCCATTAATATAAAAATAAATAAGTTAAAGACAACAAAAACTAACTCCCCCCAAAAAAGGAAAAAATCAAACTCTACATCATGTGTTTGTGCTGTGCCCCTTCCAAAACCATCACTAATAACTCTTTATTTCTAACAGTATTAAAACTATATTTTACTATTTACAGACAGTTCTATTATTGAGAAAAGGAAAATTTTAGCTTCAAACTGTCTCTATTTCAGTTTAACACATTCTTAAAGTGATTTTAAAATATATGTACATTGCATAACAGCTGAAATAAAAATACAGATTCATCTTAAGTTCTCTGAAATATATAAACCACATGTTTAACTTCTACACATTGATTGACGTTTTAAAACCCTTTTCAGGAATGCACTGTGAGTGAAAGTGGCCAACAGTCTGTGATGTGAGAAAAAAGACTAGAACCCATGACTTTTAGGCAGTATATGTCTCTAGGCTTCACTGCTATGAGTAGACTGCACAGGCTATGAGACACCAATTCTGGATCCTCATAAGCCATTATTCATTGCCCATGGATATTGGCAGAAAATTCCAAAATCCATAAACATATGATAAATGAAGTAGTTATATAAGTTAATTTTCTTTGAATACATTTTTCATGAAATATGTGGTAAAAAGCAATTCATATTTACTTTCGGTTACCTTTTTAAATACAGTACATGCAAGGAAATTAGTTTTGATCATAAGCAAAATGCTTCTAAGTTCCTAACTACAAGACAGAAGCAAAGGAAAAGAAGGAAGATGGAATTTTTCCTCCAAGAAAGGAGACATGGGATTATAGGGATTTGAAAAGTAGCCAGAGAATGACTATATAGGGTTTCCATTCAGATGTAATGGTGTTGTTATATAAATAAATAAAACAGTAATATTGCAGAGTCATAATACAGCTAAAAGTAGAAAGTAAAAAATATAAATTTGCAATGTCCTCTTCTTTATCTTTTGGTGGCCTGGGAAGCTAGACTTTCCTACTATTTTTTCCTAGTGAACTATTTTGGCTTTATTCACATAGTCATACAAATTACTTTATATGTATATTAATCCTCACCCAATTTGAAAGAGAGAGACATTGATGTGAGAGAGTAACACTGATGTGAGAAACACCAGTCAGTTGCCTCTCGTACATGCCTCAACTAGGAATCAAACCTGCAACCTAGGTATGTGCCCTGATGGAATCAAACCATTAGGGCATGGGACAACACTACAACCAAAATAGACACTCGGCCAAGTCTTTTATTTTTTTTTTACAAACATCTCTTGATTCCATCCCTCCCTCCAGCTAGTACCCCATTAATCTCCATTTCTTCACCACAAAAGACCTCCAAAGTGTTATATGTTGATGTCTTTAATTCCTTTTCTCCATCCTCTCCAACTCAATCCATCCAGAATTAGAACCACAACAAAAGGTCCTATATAGTTCACCCTAAAAGCATCAGGCCTCCATAATATGGTTTGAGAAACATACTATACCAACAACTACATGAATCTGAAAGAAGACCCAAGTTCCAGATGAGAATGTAGCCCAACCAGCACCTTGATTTTATCTTTGATAGATTCTGAAGAAAAATCCCACCTAAGCTATGGCTAGACTTCTCACCTAGGGAAACTGTGAGATAATAAATGGGTGCTAAATTAAGACACTAAGATAGTATTATATTAATTATTTTGTGTGTTTAATAAATACTTTTGAGCAAATGGTTTCCCATTCACTTAGATGTTCTGAATAAGTTACATGCATCAGGCTTCCCAAATACAACTGAAATTCCTGATTTTCTGACTAAAGGCTACTTTACCACCAATTCTTAAGATTTGATATCCTAAGAAATAAGAAGATGGAAAAAGAGCAAAATCACTCAATCAAATAGCATATACCAGTAAAAACCAAATCCCAAAAGAAAATTAAGAGCATTAAGGGCTCTTTAATTCTCCTTTTCTATTTCATTTTCAATACACTCTAAGCAAGTATATGCTAAATAAACTGCATTACATACATGTAAGCATTGATTTTTTTGAAAAATAAAACAAAAAATATCAGCATAGAATAATTTTACCATTCTGAAGATATGATATGATACTACTACTAAATAAGAGGAGTAATCTTCCCTGGTACATTTTTAGAATTTTAAAAAATGAATAGTGTGCTTATGTTCAAATAACTTTCACTCTGGCAAAACTACTAGGCTGTGGTTATATGTTTGAAGATAGAAATAAAATCCACCAAAAATAGACAGAGGGGAGCAAAAAGGGGATGGATGTAATACAACAACAATAAAATTAAAAAAAAAAAAATCCACCAAAAATAAAATTGAATTTTGGCATATCGGTGAAGACACCCAAGACAGAAATATGAAAATAAAAGTTGACATCACAACAGTCTCATGAGGGCTGTGGGAGCACAACACTAACAGCCAAAATCTACCCACTGTCTTGAAGGCACAGCTTCTCTCACTACTCACAGGATGTAAACTCTCCACATGACCACAGAGAAGGCAAATTAATGTGAAACAACATGCATATATCAAATTCAGTCCATAAAAACATTTCTCCATTTGTGTTCTCTATTCATTCCCTCTCAGGCCTCAAAGCTCCCCTTCTGCCAACATCCAATTGATCTGCAGCCACAACAACCCCCAGGCAGAAAGAAGGTGGCTCAGTAGTGACCTGAAATGGCAGGCGACTCTTGGGTGATGACTCTATGCCCAAAGCAAGACAAGCTTCAAGTGGCCCTTCTCCTGAGACCAACTTCCATCTTCCTTTTAAGGATAAAGTTATGTTTTCTCACATGAGGGAATATGTGCTAAAAATAATTTTTAAAACATCAAATTCCTGACTTTGATTTTTAAGAAAAATCATTTCAAATTGGGTTGATTTCTCCGCTGAAAAGTACGAATTCCTATAAAGTGGCCTCAAAACTGACTCAATACCAATGATGGTATTGTGGTGATTAAATGTAAAAGGCACATAATTGGGGCTCATTAAGTATTGTTATTTACATTAGATTATTAACCATTAATCATGATTTAAAATAGTATAGATGTGATTAAGCTGGTTAGGAATATTTGGTAGGTAAAATTAAGTGATTTGTTACTGAGTGAACAAATTGGTAAAGTGTGATAGTTCCTAAAGGATGACAGACACATTGACAGTAGAGTATTTTTCACTAGAGGATGTAAAATATTGACAGAGAGGTACCATCATACCACTGGTCATGAAGTCCTAGATTTGGCCACATTTGTATGTTTACCACCTTTGTTTTTGTTGTTGGTGGTGGTGGTGGTGGTCATTCTGGTATACTTTTAAAGTGATTTTTTTTTCGTTGTAACGGAAAACTATTTTAGAAACCCCTTTAGTTTCAATTCATTTTAATAATAGCAAAGTATGAAGCCCCTAAAGAATGTACATATTATAACTGCATGTGTCATGATCACTGTTGATATGTTTAAGAAAGACCATATGCAAGGAAGAATAACAAATAACCATTTACCATGATCATTAATAACATGCTATTTTTGAGAAAATAGAGCATATACGGGAAAGGATAGCAAATCGGGCACCACATAGGAAAATGTCAGAAAAGTATGTTCCAGAACACTAAGCACTAAAATACAAGGAGATTCCCACTCATTTATTCAATAAACAGGGAAGTGACACTAGGGACCTCATTGCTAATACGACCCAGCTATGAAGTACTGTGGTAAACTATAAATATGCCTCAAATAAACAGAATGTAAGCAACCGAGTGCCAAATATCATAAATACACCACAAAGTGCCCTGGGACTCCAGAAACGAATGTCTTGAGATGATCAGAGACAGCCCCATCGACCAGGTGAACTGAGACAAGACAAGGGGCTTGTGGGCTGGGGTGGGTTGAAGGGAAGGGAGGCAGTTTGGAGCACAGGAAAAGGCAAGTCACTGCTGCAGAAGCACCAGGGAACAGATCCTGCCAGTTCTAAATGGGTGCTGTAGGACCGCTGAGCTGGTGGCATAATGGCTAAGGAAACAGCCTGCAAACCCAAATCGCTGGTTCAATTCCCCAGCCAGGGCACATAACCAGGTTGCAGGCCAGGTCTCCAGCCAGGTCCATAGCTGGAGGCAGGTGAAAGACAACCATACATGGAGGTCTCTCTCCCTACCCATCTCTCTAAAAACAATTAAAAAAAAAAAAAAGTAGGTAAGTTGTAAAATCACTTCGAATAGAGAATGGATACTTTACAACCAATTTTATTTTTTAATTTTAGGACTTTAGCCAATATAAGAGTGTAAGACAGCAAGTAATGGAACATGACTAATGGAAAAAAGAAACCAAAGTAGTATGGGCCACAATGTAACTGTCTGTCTACGAAGCTCAAATGAAACAACTAATGAATTACTAAGGCAAATAGTTTGGTGAAGGTTATAAATTAAAAATTTTTTCAAATCTGTCCTGGCCTGTGTGGCTCAGTAAATTGGAACATTGTCCCACAAACCTAAAGGTCACAGGTTCAATTCCTAGTCAGGGCACATGCCTGGGTTGTGGGTTCAGCCTGAGTCAAGATTCGTGGGAGGCTATGGATTGTCCTATGTACAATAGGCTATTGATGTTTCCCTCACATCGATATTTCTCTCTTTCTCTCTCTCCCTTCCTCTCTTTCTGGAATCAATAAATATATCCTCAGATGAGGAGTAAAATAAAAAAAATCTTTAATCAACATTTTTCAATAACCAACAACTTTCATAATAACATGTATGTGTGTGTGTATGAATACATATATATATATATATGTTTGTGTGTGTGTGGGTGTGTGTGTATACACATATGGCTTATTTAAAGTAAATTACAAAAGTTTACTAAAAACCATGAAAGAAGGTTAAAATAAATAGAAAATACCTTATATGGGAAGATGGAATAGTATAGAATGCCAGCTCTACCCAAATAACTTTCATGTAATTCCCAATGGAAGTTTCTATAGGGGCAGGGAGAAGGTTAGGTGAAGAATTTTTAAAATAATCCGCAAGTCCATATGAAAAATTAAATAAAAGAAGTTAATAAATGTTTTTAAATAACAAGAAAAACAATAATGAAAACTGGCATAAGAAGTGACACAGTAAATGGATTCTAAGACATTTTAAAATATAAATTTTCATAAGCCAATGAAGAAATAAATTATAAATAGCATTTTTTCCTATATATTTAGGGGGGAAATAAACTGATCTTTACTTCATGCCATGTACCAAAATAGATTGTAGACAGTTTTGTACAGTTCTGTTAAATATGTTTAAAATAGAAAATAAAACATAAGATAAAAACAAAGAAATATTGGTAATTCTTTAACTAATTCTGGGTTAGGAATGACTTCTATAAAAGTAAATTAAATGAAAAATATATCAATTTCATCACATAAGAATTTAAGACTACTAATGTTTCCAAACATCCAAAAATGTGAAAGGTTAAAGAAGAAATTGGGCATGTTTTCTGCAGTGAATGATAAAGTCAAGTGACTGTTTACTTGAGCTCTGGGAAAGACTAACAGCTCTTCAAAATGCTGATCGCCTTTTCAATACCCTACCATATAAATAGTTCTTTGAATCATTTTAAATAGAGATCTGAGAAACACAAGTATACATTTTTATTTCAAGAAGTAAAGTTTAGCCCTGGCTGGTAGCACAGTGGATAAGGCGCCAGCCTGCAAACCCAAAGGTTGCAGGTTCGATTCCCCAGCCAGGGCACATAACGAGGTTGCAAACCAGGTCTCCAGTCAGGTCTGTGGCTGGAGGCAGGTGAAAAGCAGCCATACATTGATGTCTCTCTCCCTTTCTGCCTCTCTCCCTCCCCCTCTTTCTAAAAATAATGAAATAAAATCTTTAAAAAAAAAAAGTAAAGTTAACCTTCACCTGCTGGTGAACTTGACATCTTTCCCTGGCATTCATTCATGTTATTCTAATCTCCCCTCCAGCTTCCAGGAGAGTACTTGCTCTTTCTTTCTGACCTAAGTCATCACAAACGACCAGATGCGGGCAAATCTAAAGTGGACAAGGAATTTGCAAATGTATGAGTCAGTTAAAGTAATAAAAACCCTTAAGGTGAGAAGACACTAACTTAGAAGTAAATATGTTGAACAGCTACACTTTACTACAGTATGGTCACACCTAACAGGGAACTGATGCTTTCCCCAAGTCAAATGACAATAGATAATCACCTAACTTGGAAGCCAAGTTCAGTTCCATCAACTTTGTAACTCATTAAATTGTCATAGAAATCATCAACAGGCACTATTAGATCTTAACCTTAATTTATAAATAGAAAGCCTTGCTTCTTGAAATACAGCTTGCAGACACCTGGAGCTAGGTGACAACAGGCAAGATCCCATATCACCAAAAGATAAACATGGCACATCTGGCAACACTGCAATTTTTGATTAATTTCTTTCCTCTGGGGAGATGCATTAGTTTGTAAGTTATTTCCTTGATATTAGATGTGATATTAAGTCACAATTATTTTATGTTCAAAAAAAATTATAGAAATAAGAAAAACATAATTTTTAAACCAGAACTACAAATTATTTCACACTTTAGACCACCTCTTTAAGATTACTCAGATCCCACAGTTTAGGAATGAAATAGGGATGGCACATTTCCTATTCTTTGCTAATGGGAGTTCTTCAAAGTATAAGTCTGACATCATCATTACTACTCCACCACATATCCACTGTGACCACCACTCACATAGTTTATAGAATACTCATTTTTACATCTCGAACTCTACTAGGTTCTTTACACTCATTAGTTCATTTACTATTGCTAAGCCAATAGATTTGGGAATTTTACATCTGTACTATCAGACTTAAAAATTAATAAAATATTTTTCATAGATAAAGATGTATATGGTAATAAAATTCAAATGCATTAAGGGGGTAAACAGTGAAAAGTAAAATTCCATTGCCTTCTGTACCTCTCTACAGGCATGTTTCCACACCATGTTGCACAACTCTGTGTGAGGACACACAACCCTCTCAGACAAAATTTTGCACAGATGTTAGCATATATTCTGCATCTTATTCTTGTCAGCTGAGAATTTGTATTGCTGGTATATAATAAAAGTCCAGTAATACACACAGATCTACCTCATTCTTTTTTTTTTTTTTTTTCAAGATTTTATTATTTTCAGAGAGAGAAGTAGGGAGAAAGGCAGAGAAGAAGAGAGATATCAATGTGTGGTTGCCTTTCACCTGTCTCCAGCTACAGATCTGGCTGGAGACCTGGATTGCAATCTGGTTATATACCCTGGCTTGGAATCAAACCAGTGACCTTTGGGTTCACAGGCTGGTTGCCTTATCCACTGTGCCACCAGCCAGGGTGCCTCTTTCTTTTAAAAGGTACCAAGTATTCCATCATATGAAAGCCTCACAATGTATTGAGCCATTTCCCAATTAATGAATATTCAAAACTTTTTGAATATTTTATTAAAATGAGTAAGTCTGTAAAAAAATACTCTTGCATATACATGTTTGCATACACATAGTAGCATTTTTAGGACAAACTTATAAAAGTTGAATTGCAGCCTTGACTGGTGTGGCTCAAGCTAATAGGGTGTTGTATCACAAAGCGAAAGGCTGCTGGTTGGATTCCTTATCAGGGCACATGCCTGGTTTACGGGTTGGTCCCCCAGTCAGGCTCATTCGAGGGGCAACCGACTGATATTTCTCTCCCTCTCTTCTTCTCTTCTCCTCTCTCTAGAAAAAAGTTAAATCTTCTAAAAATAAAATAAAATACTAAAAGTTGAATTGCAGTGTAAAACAGTTTATGTATTTTTTAAGTACAGAAATTTTACTTTCCTTTTTACTGAATATATTGGGATGCCACTACTAGTTAACAAAATTATACAGGTTTCGGATGTATAATTCCACATCAGTTTATGCATTTTATATTTGAGCATATATGGCCAAATGGGATCTCCTAAGCAGGAGTGCAATGCATTAGCACTCCACCGAGTCACACCAACAATGTATGAGAGTCACAGTCCTGGTACTCTGTAACACCGTGCATGACCAAGCCATTTTACTCCTCTACTGCCAGAAATCTTTAAAGTTACACTAAATAATCTGTAAGAATGTATTTTTAAATCCTACTTTGTACGAAATACAGTTGTTTATCTTTCTCTGTGATATCAAAAAGTTTAACAATATGAAGCTGAAGCACCAGGGTATTCACAATATAGATGGACAGTAATATATTATAAAAGAGCGTATGGTTAATAGGAGAACAACCATAAAATCCCACAAAGGTACAGAGGATGCAGCAAATATGAAAATGACTAGGAATGCATCATGGAAGAGGTGAGGCTCCAACTAGGTAATCTGTGATGAGTCAAGTCTGGAGAGCCAGAAGAGAATAGAGGAGATACAACAAGTGTACATACAAACAAAATGAACAAAGCCTGAGTTCAAAATCAAAACCCAGACACTTAACATGGTATGTTGTTGGTCTAACACCTGACTGGGGATTGCTCAAAATACCAACAGGCCCATCATACATGAAAACAACACACTAATAGCAGTTTCACAAGTAACAGTTGCCAAAAAGGATTTCTAAAAATCAATTATACACAGAAACCAGCAATTCAGAAAGGCACCCTCCTCTGCTATAGGTGATTACATCTATCCTTTAAAAAAAAAAAAAAAAAAAAAAAAACTAGAAAGGCTCAAAGTCTAGCCCACATATTTTCTATATTCACTACAGGACTTCCTTAAAAATACCTACCTAATATGATTGTGGTGCTCAAAATAAGTAAATCAGAACACTCAGCTTTACCATCATGTTTGTTTGTCTTGTCATCTTCAGCCAAGGATATTTCTCATTGCTTTTAGAAAGAGGAAGGAGGGGGAGAGAGAGTGAGAGAGAAACATCAACATGAGAAAGAAACATTGATCAGTTGCCTCCTGTATATGCCCTGGCTGGGGATCGAACCTGCAATTGAGGTATGTGCCCTGACCAGTGACCAAATGCACAACCTTTTGATTTACAACACTGTGATCCTAACTGAGCCGCACCAGAGTGGGCATGTTTTATAACCTTGTTGATAATTCCAATTCAGTCATTTCAAACCAGAAAAAGCAGCATACTCCAGCAACAACAAGATAGGGGGGTGAATCCTAGATTCAAACTCTAACCCTGTCTTAATTACTAAGTCATGTAAACTCTTTTTTTTTTTTAACACCATATTATTTTACTTATGTTTTAAATGAAAAGAACAAAATAAATGAACAAACACAGTAAGAATAGACTTGAAAATACTGAGAACTAGAATTTTTTCATCTGCAAAAACCAAAATGGTTACAAATGCTACAGAAAATGAGATTGATTTTATATGTGTGTATTCCAGTCCACTCTCCTTGGCTGCCAGGTTGCATTGATGTCACGCAAACTGTTGTTATATTAATAATGACTGGACTATTTCCATACGGACCTCGTATACACACATATATACATACAAATTTCTTTACCCTCCTTTCCTAGTTCAAGTAAAATTAAAATGTACATTATCACTTTAAATATTAATGGCTCCCTAAACACATCTTTTAATTTTCTGTAATTTCACCAACATTATTATATCAAAACAGAAAAAAATACCTGGTGATGAAAAGTGCCTAGACAATCCAAAAAGTAGAACGGCACATTTTGGAAGTTATCAATATAAAAATAAACTATTTTGGATTAAGTTTAAGAAGCCATGTAAGAAGCAATATTAGTATAACATTCTTGATTTTGCCTATAAACCTAAGGGCTAGGTCAACTAAATATTACTCATTTTGCTAAGTAAAAGCAAATCTGCAATATTGTTTTTCTGTATTGCTTAGTACTGAACCCCTATGTTTTTTATTGTTTATTTATTGTTGTATTACATTTATCTCACTTTTCCATTGCTCTCCCCTGCCCCACCCTCTCTCCCCCCTCTCCCATAGTCAACCCCCCGAAGTTGTCCATGGGTCATTTATACTAGTTCCTTGACTAAACTGTTCCCCTTCCCCCATCCCCTTTGCACACTGAAAAGTCTACTCCTTATTTCCATGCCTCTGTGAACCCCTATGTTTTTAATATAACTCATCTATGGTCTTAGTTATAATCATCTTTCCAAATAGGAGCATTTCCCCTACTTGCCCTTCACATATTATCACTAGCTGCTCTGGCACAGTATCATAGGCAATATACTAAGAAATGATGTTGAAACCATGTAATATTGCCCTTGTTTGCTTCATTTCCTGACTCTAAAATGTCCTATACCCAACATAACAAAGGTGTGCACTTCAGGTACATTAAAGGTAGGGTTCTCTGAGACAACATGGTTTAAATAAAGCAACTTGAGTTAATCTGAATAGCTCAGCTACTTTCAGTTATCATCCATCATCAAAACTAGCCAGAGCCCTGGATGGTGTAGCTCAGTGGATTGACAGCCTGTAGACCAAAAAGCAGCTAGCTGGTTGAAATCCCCACCAGCATACATGCCTGGGTTGCAGGCCAGGCTGTGCGAAAAGGCAACCAATTTCTCTAGCACATTAATGTTCCTCTCCCTCCCTTTCTCTCTTTCTTCCCCTCTCTAAAAATGAAAAACAAATTTATTTTTTAAAAATAGCCAGAAACTGCTAGAGTATCATCTTCCAAACCTCACATAAATAAATCTGTAGGTTTTCTTAACAATCCATGCTTTCAATTAGCCTTTTTATGGTTGTGCTCTTTTCTTTTTTATAACCATATACTTCTTCCTATTGATTCTTGGCATTTCTTATTGGCAGGAAACCATTGCCAACCTAATATAATGCATTTATGCAGTGCTTTAATTAAGTCATTTTGGACTCTCCTTAGCATTCCAATGAAGATGATGTGGTATTATCTTTCTTAAAGGGAAAGCAGTTTAATGTTTCTTTGCATTTCCAGTACCCAGCCCAGCACTTGCTACATAGTAGGTATTATTCAGTGTCTGTTACAGGTTACCAGAGTGACGCAGTCCTGGGTTTGAATCCCATCTCCAGTACCTTCCAAATCTAATCAGGACCCTGGGCAAATCATGCTACCTCACAGGACATCAGTTTCTTGTCTGAAAAATGGGGATAAAGACTATCCATTTTACAAAGTTTCTATGAAAAGTAATTAAAAGAGTAAGTACTTAAAAGTTATTAGCACAGTAATTGACACAGAAAAGCTGAAGATGTAGATGATTTTCACCAAATCATGCACATATCTTCATACAAGTTCTGAGATCATAAATTACATAGGTAATGTTGGACAATCAAATCAGAGTAACACCTCCTTTAAGACCAGTTGACTATAAAAGGGGTGGGACTAGGCCCTGCGAAGCAGCAAGTGTTCTCTGAAATGTGTCTTGACTGTTTTGGGAATATTATCTGCACACCTTGTTTCATAGTCCAGTTCTATCACATTTCTGTTAGATTTAACCCTATTCTGTTATGACCCAGTAATGACTAATGTGAGTAGGGCAGCTAATCTCCAGTTCTCCCTTATCTATGTCCTCCTTCCTTTTATCTAAACTTTGATATTCTACCACTGGTCCTAACTTTCCAAAGAGGAACAGAGATGAAAAGTTAACCTTTAGGGTCAGATAAAAGGAAATCCCAGCCACTAGGAGAACACTATTTTTTGAGCCAATTCTCTATGGCCAGATATAATAAGAGGTATGATAAGTACAACATGGAAGGCTGGATTCAAGGGAAGCGAGCGACATTTAAATGCTCCAAGATTTGAAAAATGGCTCTGGTTAGTCTTTCATTATTAGTATCTAATATAAAGCACTTAAAACTACAAATCATTAATCTAGTAAAAAAACTTTGAAAAAGGTACCATTAAAATGAGGAATACCATGATTAATTCCAGTAAGCAAAATAGAGAAAATTAAATTTTTTATCAAAAGACCACATATGAAAACTTCACAGTCCATAAAAAATAAGTCCAAAAATTATTTGGAATAAGATTATCAATCAGTAAGTATTGACTTAATGTCTCCTGTAATAATACTGACATTTGTAGTCTTTTAAAAGTTACAAAGTATATTCAAATGCATGTATGTTCTTACTACCCAAATCTGACTACCCCCTCTGCATAGAATAAATTAATAAATCTCCAGGAAAGCCTGGAATCATAATCCAAAAGGGCTATTAATGAACATGAAATTCCTTTGATGACAGTTACTGAGTTTTCTAATCCATAATATCCCTGCCTTGGTTACATAATAAAACATCCATTTTGTTTAAAGATTTTATTCATTATTTTTAGAGAGAAGGGCAGGGTGGGAGGAAGAAAGGGAGAGAAGCATCAACGTATGGTTGCCTTTCACCTGCCTCCAGCTAAGGACCTGGCTGGAGACCTGGCTTGCAGCCTGACTGAGAATCGAACCAGTGACCCTTGGGTTTGCAGGCTGGTGTCAATCCACTGAGCCACACCAGCCAGAACTAATAAATCATCTATTTTAAAAACTCCTCTATGTGATTCGGAGAATATTCATTGGTGACTACATCCAGGTGTTAGGAGGGTAGCATGCCCTGAGAGGCTCAGCTGCCCTACAATGTCCCCACACATGCTCCTATGCATCTCTTATATTCTGCTGTTCTTGAGTGGTGTCCTTTATAAATACATCAGTACTGGTGAGAAGTAATGGTCACTAGCATCTAAAAGTGGGAGGAATCTGGAGACCCCCTTTACCTGTAGGATCTGACTTAACTCTTGATAGTGAGTGCAGAACAAAATTTAATTATAGAAAACCCAGTTGGTGTTAGAGAGCTAGAGAGTTACTTAGTATTTATTTGGTATCAGAAGTTATGAGTAAAGCCCTGGCCAGGTGGCTCAGCTGGTTGGTGCACTGTCCAGTACACCAAACAGATGTGGGTTCCATCCCTAGTCAGGGTGCATGAGGGAGGCAGCCAATCAATGTTTGTCACATTGATCTCTCTCTCTGTCTCTCTCTCTCTCTCTGTCTCTCTCTCTCTCTCTCTCTCTCTCTCTCTTCCCCCTCCCTCCCTCCCTCTGGCAAATCAAAAAACACATCTTCAGGTAAAAAAATCTTATGAGTGCAAACAACTCACAGGCACCTCAACCATGTCAGGACAACAATTACAGTCAATTAAGAGACGATGGTGAGTTAATTCTAAATTTCACTCACACTCAAAATTTTGAATAATCACTCTAATGTTGGGAGAAATTGAATACAGTAAAGCACATGACTAATTTTGGAAATCAGGAACTTAAAAAATATTGCATGAGGTAGTCTACTTCAATTAACAATCGAATTATATTCTTCCAACTTGTTTATAAGTTGGTTGGCAGCCACTCATTTTTTTAAAGAAACAGTGTTCACAGGAGTGGTTGGAAACCTATGAGGCCATTAGGTAACTGGAATAGCACTAACCCTAGATTCTACCCACCCAAGAATCTAACACACCAGAATCCACTCACCATGCAGAACAGGACCAGTATGGAAAGGTATGTTCTGACCTTTCAGCTGGGATGGTAGTACTAGAAACTCTCCTTCCCTCCAGCTTCTCAGACAGGGCACTCCCTCAGACCAAGGCCAAGAGGGGCTAATTCCACCATAGCTGCCTGCACAGCAAAAGTTGGCTAGTAAAGGTTTATAAGATAATGTCTGGGAGAAGTAGTTGGGGAGAGAAGAGCTCTTTAGCCATCACTGGGTTCATCTGCAGTAAGTACACTTCCCTACTGTTGACAGTGAAGTTTACTGGACAAAGTTCTAGCCTTGGAACTGAAGTAAGAAAGGTGTTCCCAAGAAGGGTTTAGAAGTCATTCTTACTACAAAAGGACTTCTAATAACTTCATGTAATTTTTTTCTTTAAATCCTCACCTAAGAATATGCTTATTGATTTGAGAGAGAGAGAAACAAGGGATCTGTGACATCCCATATGCACCCCGAGAGGAAATTGAACCCACAACCTGGTTCCTTGCAACATTTTGGTGTATAGGTCACTCCAACCAACTAAGCCACCTAGCCAAAGCAGCATATATCTTAAAAACCAAAAGAAATAAAATACAAGGCACCAAGACACTGAAAACAGTCATTAGTTACACCTCAAAATCACGATATTAACATTAATAAAAAGAGG
The DNA here is from genome assembly GCA_004026585.1 of Noctilio leporinus. Taxonomy (NCBI): domain Eukaryota; kingdom Metazoa; phylum Chordata; class Mammalia; order Chiroptera; family Noctilionidae; genus Noctilio; species Noctilio leporinus. The sequence goes on from PVIW01005117.1 coordinate 113,564, forward strand.
CAGGGGTCTTTTAAAATGCCTGATTACCTCGGTACAGATCAGCGGAAAACCAAAGAGGATGAGAAGGAGGACAGGCCTATTGGAGCTCTGGATGAGGGTGACATTGCCTTGCTGAAAACTTATGGTCAGAGCACTTACTCTAGGCAGATCAAGCAGGTTGAGGATGACATTAAGCAACTTCTCAAGAAAATCAATGAGCTCACAGGTATTAAAGAGTCTGACACTGGCCTGGCCCCACCAGCACTCTGGGATTTGGCTGCAGATAAGCAAACTCTGCAGAGTGAACAGCCTTTGCAGGTTGCCAGATGTACAAAGATAATCAATGCTGATTCGGAGGACCCGAAGTACATTATCAATGTGAAGCAGTTTGCTAAGTTTGTGGTGGACCTCAGTGATCAGGTCGCACCTACTGACATTGAAGAAGGGATGAGAGTTGGAGTGGACAGAAATAAGTATCAAATTCACATTCCACTGCCTCCTAAGATTGACCCAACAGTTACCATGATGCAGGTAGAGGAAAAGCCTGATGTCACGTACAGTGATGTGGGTGGCTGTAAGGAACAGATCGAGAAACTTCGAGAAGTAGTCGAAACCCCTCTACTTCATCCAGAGAGATTTGTTAACCTTGGCATTGAGCCTCCCAA